>JANTOQ010609011.1:0-10560 GCA_027564595.1 Bythotiara depressa
TTATTTGCAACTTTGATATTTGTGAATTATATGATTAATATAACTAATAGTAAAGAGAAATTAAGTCCCACTATATTAAAAATTCAAAAATCAAATTCTACAAGTGCTACGAAAGTGTTCATAGATATAACTATGGAAAGAAAGAAACTTTCCCAGACTAATGTCTTAAGACTTAGGATCTTAGGTACTTTGGTAGAGAAGTAACCGTGGCTATGCAGCATGGTTGGACAAGGTGATTGGTCTCGTTATCCTCCTAATTGGTCCATTTGAGGGCTTTGTGACGTCATAAGATATGTTGATCAGTGAAATAAGGACAATTTCGGATGTTTTTCGATAAATTACAGTGACACAGGCGATCCAACGCAGTTTCCCACCAACACCTAACCCACATCTCATGCAATGGGCATGACAAAGGAAAGGTGCTAATACATGAATCAGCATAAAATGCCAAAAGTACCATAATTAATGGCCAGGATTGTAGGTCTTTAAAATACACACATCACATATAATGGAGTTTACTTTGAAAAATTAATAGAAAAATGAAAACTATAACACAGAGCATTATGACACTTCAATCATTAATTAATAATACATTATCATAATTAGCAAAAGCCTCCAGCAATCATGCTCCAAGTTTTATAAGCTTCTGCTTGTGACTTTCGTATATATTTTGTATATGTATGGATTGTTCAATTTAATTTGCTTTTATTTTCATGCCTATGCAAATGTGATAATCACAAGCCTTTAGTAACAAGAATATTTCCTATAATTATTAAGGTTTGATCAGATAATATTTTTATGGTTAATTATTACTATTCTAGTAACCAACATTAGTAAACAAAGAATACTGTCATTACTTGGTAACAATTAGTGCTTTAGTAACAAGAATATTTCATATATTAAGGATTGATCAGATATTGTTTTTATGGTTAATTATTGCTATTCAACCAACATTAGTAAAAACAAAGTAGAAAATCACCCCTATATCTCGCTTGCACATAAAAATGTAAATGTTTTCTGCCTATGTCAAAGAAGAATTCAGTCACACAAGTATCTTGCCAAAAGCACCCATTGTGGAGATCACTTTACACAAGATGAATATACATGATATGGAGTACTGAAGAAATGTGAAATAAAGTGGAAATACAGTTTAAGCATGTAATTTATGAATGTCACCAAAATACACATGCAACAAGGGATTAACATAAATATGCTATGCATTGATTTCGATGGCTAACTCGTTTACCTTCAACTTTATTACTGTTGGCTTGCAGCCAAGGAAGAGTTTTAGATGGTCTTTATTATCTCTGAGAATGAGAATTAAGTAACATCTGGTATAACTAGCAGGTTTTTAATATGTTCTAATCCGGCCACAATAGTTATCCATTTATAAACAATTACAATTAGCATTGAGAATAAAAATAAAATACTGTCATTGTAAAATACTCTTAACGCCCTAATAATTAACAGTACAATATTTCTCAATTCTGATTGGCACTTGGGAGTACAATTATTCATTAATACTGTAATTCTAAACAACAAAAATGTAAAAGGAAGACCATGTTATTAACAGCATAGAAATCATCCTGTAAACTTCTCATCTAGATAACTTTTATATTAGAAACTGTCAAGTTAATTTAAATCATAACTATGTGCCTGAAAAACTATCAAAGAGACGATCAGTGATTCAGATGATTCATATCAACAACATTTACTTGAATACAACGTTTTATAACTTTATTGTTCTATGACCATGATTACTACATGTGGCTATACTTGTTCGAATTTACAGAATAAAATTTCAAAACATGTTCAATTTTTGAAGTTGTGATGAAAATGGTTTCTTCCATCACATGTATCCCTGGTTTCTGTATACTGACATTTTAAGCACTTAATGATTAACTAGTAAATGCATGGTCTCTCGCACAAAATCTTTTTCCTCGTCCTACAGGCCCTATTCTAGAACTTGAAGCCAGCATCCAGTGCATGAATGAAGGGCATGTTTAGTGATTCCATGAAGGGCTCCCATGGTGGGGCACAAAGTGTATAATATTTTGTACATATTTAGAGTCTCTAGATCACCGGAAAGCACACTCCCAGACATCCATAATTAAGCAATTTTTCGTATTAATAATGAAGATACTTACTCATGTGGCTTGTGATTTCTACTACTTTCCAATTGTTAAATATTGTTGTTTCATTTTAGACACAAATCAGAAGCATGGTTGTCAAAGATATACACCGGCTATACCATGCCATTTCATGTTCACTTAGTTTTCATGCGCATATGTTCATGTCACCTCTCAAACTGCCTGTAGAAGACTATTGCAGACAACTAACACTGAACAGGAATCACATTATTTTTCAATTTTTTTTCGAATTGTAAATAGGTTATTGACATGATGAAAGCATTTTCTCCTTAGGTATAAATGTCCAGAGTGGAAAAAAAAAACAGTCGGACAAAGAACAAAAAAAGCAATAGAAACTATGTGTTTTACTTCTTCAGGGCAACGTCTCATTTTATATAGAAATGCCTGCTCGTGTATAATTATAGTTGAGTAAGGGGGCGGACTTTAGGGAATTAAGAAAATAATAAAACTGTACTCCACCACACATTTCTTTTGTTACGAATAATAATACATTTTATAAGCAGTCAAACAGAGATGAGTTAATGTTTCAGGCCTTCCAAGGAATAAGTAACGGATCGCACATGCAAATTGTTCTGCACATGTGATAGTAAATTTAAAAATGAATATATTGTTGATTAAACTGAGCTAACCTAGCTTATAAATCTTTAGTGTTTTGATGCTTTTTCTCATGTTTAAAATAAAAAAGTATTTATATACACTTGGAGTGTGAAATAATACCACGAGGCCGGAATTCTTCAATCTCACTACATGAAATCGTAATAATGCCACAATTCTTATATTTTGTTATTGAAATCATAGTTAAGGCTGTAATTCTTCAACTTGTTATGTGAAATCGTACTATAAAGCCGTAATTCTTCCATCTCAATACATGTAATGGCAGCATAACGCCGTAAACCTTCAAGTTTACTATGTGATATAGTAGTTAAAAGCATCATTATTCAGTCTTGCCACTTGACATTGTAATTTAACGCCGTAATTCCAAATCTTTTTTAGGTGAAACAGTTCCACCAAGCCTGTAATTCTTTGATCTCTCTACATGTGATCATTATAATGCTGCATTTTTTCATTTTTCATTCTTCATTCTTCATTTTTATTATTTGAAATTGTGTTATAATACTGTGATTCATCGAGTTTATTTACGTGAAATCGTAATATAACTGTAACTGTAATTCCTTGGTGTCTTTTTTTGCTTCTTTTACGTGCAAAAATTCAATAATTTACATAACTATAAAGATACAATACCTGGTTTCTATTGACTATATGAATGAATTATGGATGGCTTAAAGAAAGACGGTATTAAGTAAATTATAAATAAGATGGATTAATACTTGTTAAAAAAAATAAAATTTTAACATGTGAAAGTAGGCTGTTTGCGCGTGCGCGTGGGTGAAAAATTTGCATGTTAGATTGATCGTACGTGTAAAATATTTGCACATGTGGGTGCGTGTATCAAGCTAGGGTGGTTTATCTTTATTTAACCCTTGTCAGAGAGCTGTAGTATCAATAATCATGTAGAGAAATCTGATAAAAAATAATTCAAGCAAAAAGAAGGTTGGTAATGAAGTTGATTCTGCTTAATACTTTTAACTTTTATTTTCCGATAAATATCGTGAAATGTCATTCTTGGAACTTCTTTGTTCTTATATAAAACGTGATTTGCAACATTTAGTAAAAGAAAAATAGGGAATACAATCGTTACTAATAAATTGTATTTATAACCATGTGTGACCGTAGATGAGAATAAAAAAATAAATCTAGCCTTTCAGAAATAGCAATAAGTGAATGGCATCCCTTAGCTGCATCTTTATTTTTATCCTCTCGTTCCTTTGTGTATTGTTCATGATTTGGCATGTTGACACGTGTAGTTTTCAGACATGCGGAAATTAAAAAAGGAATTTCATTTTTTTTGTTCAAACAAAAAAAATCACACTCCTTAAAAATTATTATTAATGATTATTATTAACGGCATTTAAAAAGTGTGAAATGTCTAAAGAGTCTCAACGATGGAGTTAAGTTATAAAATTAGGACAACAGTAAATCATGATGGTAGACTGCAACAGCATCAGTGGCAGTGACTTACAAACAACAATGCAAAAAAAACCGTGTTGGGCAAGGTAAAATCGGTCAATGTCAAGACGAAACTAAATTTTATTTCTTAAATCTGTAAAGGGCATTTACACAGCTGTTAGGGGCAATTATTACTTGTTTCAGGGAACAGGTTTGATAAGGGACCTCTATTTAAAGCTGTTTAAATAACTTTTCTCCTTCATATAAGTTTTTTTTTTCTTGGAAAATTTATTGCACGATTTATTGTTGACGCTCTTTCGTCCTAGAATAAGGCCTGTCCTATGTCCTACACGTTAATTTTTTGTTACTAGTGAATTAATAATTAATTGTACTCAAAACCATGTGATTACGAGTACTAATATGTATATAATATGATATAATTGTGAAGTACAGAGTAATAAATACCATTAATGACCTAATTATCTATAAGCTAATGATAAAATTGTGAAATATCACAAAATCTTAAAAGGCATAAAAAGTATATACAAGTAGTTACAATAGATTATTTAATTGAAAGTATATAAGAAGTTATATAATACAATAATGATATAAGTTGATAAAAGTTGTTATTAACAAATAAAACAATACAATCATGGAAAGAAAACAGACAATTAAGAAAAAAATGGGATAAAATTAGTTATCAAACATACCTATACCTATTGTCTAAGGGTGGCAAATCCTAGTTTAGCTAGACTATTTGACTAGTCATCGTGCCACTTATCTCTATAATGCAATGTATCATTTATGGCTAAATAAATATTTTATTTACTTACTTACTTACAATATTATTTCTATTCCCAATACTAATTGTAGCTATTTAAAATAATTTTAGAAGTTGTTGTTTATATAAAGTTATGTTTCCTCTTATAATGAAAACATATGGCATAAAACTTGAATGAAATTCAAAAGATTTCATATTAGTTACCTTCAATGTTAGTAAACAAGACAGAAATTTCCTTTTGTCACCAATCACCATAACAGTTGATACCAAAGGAAGGTTAGCCTTGATTCTTTCTTCAATTGGAACAGGAGCTATATTTTCACCACCAGCCGTTATTATTATCTCTATAAAATAAAATAAGCTTGTTAGTTGACTGAAGTTGAAGGCAACCCAAGCCTCTTCTATTTTCGCTGAATGATCCGCTAAAAGAATAACAATGCACAGGAGATGCATTTCGACTGCCGGAAAATACTATTTCATACATTCTGATTGGTCAGAAAACATTTTCTTCCGGAAAAACACACACATTTGTTTGAAATTTTAAGTCTTAAGTAGTCTTAACCCTATTAACCCTGGGCTTTTTGGACCCTTGTAACCCTGGGGGGGCACATAAAGTGATCGCGGCCTATAAATCCTAAACTACTGATCCTAATTACATGAAACTTGGTACACTTATAGAACAGCACAATACAATGTAATAATATTTACTTCGTGACCTCATCAGTACCTGTTATGGTGTAGTTTATAACAATAGGCTCTGATTTTTTGGTGAAATTTGTAGGAAACAAATTGTTTTAAACACGTCTTTCAAGGAATGTAATAATACTACAAAATATGTACAAAAAAATTCAATATAAAGATATCAACCTAATTGGTCCAAAATTAAGACTTCATTGTTTAGGAGAATTTGCAATTTGATCAAAAAACGTATTGCAGGCAATCTAGCTATTTTGAATATTTGATTTTACATTATGGACACTATTATGAAGTTTGAGTTCTACCAAATGAATTACCTGTTAGTATGTTCCAAAAAAAAAGTAGGGAGAATATACTAATTGATCAACAACTTGCCTACTGATTTCCTAATTCCGGTCCTAAAAATATAAAATCTGGTCTGCATTTTAGACCTCTAACAACCTAGATACTTTATTTTTACAATAACTGACATAATAAGTAGCTAGATACAATCAATTGAAAGAATAACAACAAAAACAAAAATTGTAAGATTTACCCCCAGAAACCAACTATACTACCCACCGAAAGATATTTAAAAATTTTTTTGTGATGAGTCAAATGTACAGTAAAAGTTAGGAAAAAGTCACAAAATTTCACCACCAAAAGGCAAGTAGAAAAAAAGTTACGCTAACTTAAATATGCATTGGGCACTTTGTGCCCCTCCCCCCCCCCCCCAGGGCTAATAGGGCTAATATTAGTTAATTAATAATGTGAACAAATTATGTGATAGAATACTTTAAATGATGCCACACACACACACACACACATACACATATTCCACTTAGAATCTCCTAAAGTTAGATAAGCATTAAAAATCTGAAAACCCCAAATAAAATGGAAGTTTAGGAAATTAGTGAAAGAATACAGAAGAAAGAACTGACACCACGGTATTGATTAACATACCTTTAATTCTTCCTGTGACATAAAAGAATCCATCCTGAAAGATTTTTATTAACAGTCATAAATGTTATTGCAGAAACTATTTTTTTACTTCATTGTAGATAACTAGAACCTTGTATATACTCTCCAGAAATACAATACAACATTTCTATTTATAGATTGATACTGTGCGATTCGCTTCTATTTACTTGGAAACATTTAACCAGGATAACGTTTCCTTTACTTAAAATACTGTTATCAATAAGAACTTTTCGAAGTGATTTAGTTTATCAATTCTAAATAATATACAGCAACTGAATACTGCAGAAAGTAGCAACCCCCTCCCATAAAATAACAATTTCTGTAATAGATATATACCAATTTTAACTGCTATGAATCTTGATACATAAACAATAACCTGTTCACTACATAGTGCACTGATATCAATGACGATATTATGATCAAGGTCTGGAATGTAATTTGAAACATAGAATTTTCCAATAATCTCTTAGGGAACGTCCACTCAACCAGATAGCTCCAAAGTGAAACTGTTGTCTACAGGTGAGGATCAAACAACACATTCAAAGTAGCTTGATTGAACCTACACGCCATTACATTTCCATTGTTACATCCACATCCAATACAGGTAACAAAAGGTTACATAAACTATCAAAATTTCACAACCTTACACAAGACACAAAAAAGCCTTGAGCAATTCAATACCAAAATTTCAAACATTCATAATGTTTTAATCATTTGTGTGCAGACACTCAAACCTTTGGGTGTGATAAAATAGACATTAGTATTATCAACTTTTATTTTTAAGTGATGACGCCATACATCTTTAAACAAACCATATATGATGGACCTTATATTAACGATGAAGAATATATATTAAATTTGAGTTGTCTCCACATTTACCATGTCCTTGGCTAAACCTCTTGACATCCTTAACTTACCTACAGTATATTATGAACAAACAACAGAACAAACAACAAACAATAATAATATGAAATATATAATCCTTTTTTCGTACTCTGTATACAAGTAATTTGTTCAATTTCAAAATGTGTGAATATCATGATGAAAAATCAAAGCAATAACATTGAATTTCATTGGGTATCATTATAAATGCAATGGGAATATGTAACTGGCATTGTAAATATAATATAATATATGATTGTGGTATTTTTAATAAGCAAAAAAAGAAAAAGATATATGAAATCAGAAAAAGGTTGATTTCTGCTTACAAGAAAGTTTCTGTCTCCGAGGAGGTGCATTGCACTATTTACTGTGAAAAATTGTTGTCTTCAGCTTGTATTTGTTTTCAAGGTGTAATATTTGTTTTAACTTGTTTCCTATAGATAATTAATTTTTCTATTCAATGCATGCCTAGACTGCAAACAAAATGACACTAATATATAGCAATTCATTCATCATTTTGAGTGAAAACCGTAAGTCAACAAACACAAAACATAAGTATTATTCATAATAGTCACTTCTTTTCGTTTATTTTTCGATCATGTTTTATAAAAATGAAAACATGAAAGAAATAGAGTTATACTTTCTAAAAGTGATCGTACTCAAACTAAAACTGCTGGTGTAAAATAATGTTTTTATTAATAAACTTTCATACTACAAGAAATTAAATGATCTTGATGGTCAAGATTAAGTTCTCTATCTCTATAAAATAAAGGCTATAATATTTTCACCAAGATGTTGACATAGAAACTATCTGTTGAAATTAACCCTTGTCAAATTCAAAATAAAATGGCCATGGCCATTCTTCCCATGAAAAAAGGTACCATATGTAAGTATTATAAAATAAATAGTGTCACAAAATAATAAAGATGCTAAATTTTGACCCTTTGAGGTGTGTATAGGTTTTTAAGTTTTCAAACTTAGTATTTACCTTTTGGTAGAGAAACACAATCCCAAAGATCAATTTTCATTGGCCTATTAATATTTAACTTGAAAGCAGAAGGCAATGTTTTTCTTTAATCATTTATGCTTACATGTTGCCCTGGAAAATAAAATCATTCAATAATTTATTTCCTTTGTTTCATTTTGTTCAGGGGATTAATTATCGTTAAGGTCACCTGGTTCTTTATAAAATTATGAAGGTTCATATAAGAAGTTCATAATAACACGAGGTTTATTTATAAGAAGTTCATAATAACATGAGATTTATTTATAAGAAGTTCATAATGACATGAGGTTTATTTATAGGGATCATTTATAGGAATGATCTATAACAAAAGGATTACTACAAAAACAAAACAATTCTTACTTCATCTACAGTACCAATATCGCCAGTGCGCAACCATCCCTCCTTATCTATGGCTTCTTGTGTTTTTTCTTCACTATTCAAATAACCCATAAAGATATTGCGACCACGGAAGCACAGCTAAGAAAAACATAATGAACAATGCATATTTAGTAGATTTAATCAGAAGCTTAGGCCCCTCATAATTAATCATTCGTTCATTGTTAAATTAAAGCATTTGAGCCAGAATGTGGGATGCATTATTTTCAAAAATTATTTTCATGATATCAGCTAAATAAAGCTATCAGGAGTGACTTTTTACGGCCGTTACTATGGCTTTTGACTGTTGCTGACTTACTGTAATTAATTTTTTTAAAGAAAATGTGTGATAAGTAGTAAACAAATATTTTCTAATCCATCATTCTCTAGCATGTTCCTCACTGATATAGTAACACTGATAAAAGTGCATGCATCAGGCATCTCGATATCACCAGTGCAATAGTGCTCGCGCGTAGCCACACACTCCGAAAAACACCCAGGCAAGTTTATTTTTTTAAATGCATAGATTTCATTATTAAAAGGTAACAGTTAGCCAATCTTATATTCATCTTCATCGTCGTCAATTCTAAGAAAAACATAATTATTAATTATTCTTTGATTCATTGAAAAAGTAAGTTTGTAATTTCTCCAGAGATGGGGGAGGCTTAAAAATTACTTAATAATTATAATTAATAGTTATTAATTTTAAATAATAATTAGTCATGATTATAGTCAACTTATAAGTCCAGTTTATTACGTGAATTCATAGTACAATAACATAAATCTTCAAGCTTGCTACGAGAAATCGTAGTACAAGGTCGCAATTCTTGATCTCACTGCTTGAATTCATAGTGTAATTCTTCGATCTTGCTACTTGAAATCGTAATGTAACATCGTAATTCATCATTTTTTCACATGAAATTGTAGTGTAACGTCGTATTTCTTTGATTTTGTTACATGAAATAAGAGAGTAATTCTTCTACCTCGCTACTTGAATTCGTAGTGTAATACCATAAGCCTTCGATCTTGCCAAGTGAAAACTTAATATAAATGCCTTAATTCGTCACTTTTATCAAGTGATATCGCAATATCGTAATTCTTTGATCTCACAACTTGAAATCATTTTATAACATCGTAATTCTTTAATTTTACCATATGAAATCGTAATTCTTGAGTTTGTTATAATTTGTTGTGCTATCATAGCTTACATTTTCTTTCTGAAAAAATTCCCAGAAGAATTTATTGCTTCTTTCACATGCAAAAATTAAATTGACTATTTTATGTGTTAATAAGCATTACATACGCTAAAAAACTGTTTTACCATTATTTAACATGATAGGAACGAATAATAATTTATGTTAAAACATGGTTTTACCGCAATTTATGTTCTACGAACAAAGATTCCTTTCCTTAAAAACTGTTTTAACACTATTCTTCATGACAGGAAGGAAGATTTATTTTACGTTAGAACATAGTTTTACAGCGACTTTACGTGCTATGAACAAAGATTTCTTACGTTAAAAAAACTATTTTACCACGATTTTATGTACCACAAAAGTAGGTTTCTTACACCATAAAACTGTTTTACCGCGATTTTACATTACAGGAACGAATAATTCTTACATTAAACATGGTTTTACCGCGATTTTACGTTCTACGAACAAAGATTTCTTATGATGAAAACTGTTTTAATGCGATTTTTC
>JANTOQ010609122.1:0-10559 GCA_027564595.1 Bythotiara depressa
TAATGAGTGCAGCTACTTATGTATATATTTTCTTAGAAGTCAACTAGAAGTGTTGATATTTCAGATCGCGATTTTGCCTTTTTAGGTAATTTTGCGGTCGCAATTATTAAAAAACAGATCGCGAATCGCGATCCCTTAATTCGCTCCCTGACATGTAAGGTGATCTTTTAAATTTGATGTATGTAGTATCAGACTGTTCCTATGTAACATGAGGAACATTGTATGGAGCTGTGATAAACATTTCATAAACTAGGATGTTTTCTTATAACATTCTCAAGCATGGGATACCGTTTCTTTGCTATTTTAGATTGCACACAGTTAAAATTAAAATAATGAATCTGGAACTGTCTGGCAGTCTTGTATTGCAAGCAAGCTCGGTCTCCGTTAACTGGCCCTCAGGCTATGTACTTTTCTATAGAGACCAAGCAAAGAGACAGTATTGCGTTAGTACAACATGCAAAGAGTAAAAAAAGATTAAACTGTCTCATCATACACAAATCCAAAGTGTTCATGATGAAAAGTGGATATAAATGTTATGATAACGAAAATATGATTTTTTACTAGGAAAAACTTTTACTCTTAGCAACAGGTCATAATTATAATATTGTGTTACTATACTCAGCTGAGGAGAAATAATAAGCATAGTGTGCAGATCTGAGTGACCCTGGATCTTCTTCAAAAAAATATTTCAGAAGTTTTATATGATAAAATAACAAAGATTAAACTGTTTTATATAGTTGCTTAGGACTTTTTATACAATAATCTTCAGGGAAAATAAATACTAACTTTTTCTGCACACTGTTTTTTTTTTATTACAGAGCAAGTGATCCATTGTTTTTTATGATTTCTCCCCACCTCACTATAATGTATATAATATTAATAAGATGCACATATAAAGGAGTTCTTATATAAATGTTTTAAAGGAGACCATATAATCAGTCAGCAGAGGAAAGAATTAAACACGCATGAGCACAATTTCATTGAGATGTATTATCAGCGATGGTGGTGTAGTGGTATGCACATTCAGTTTTCACTGGTGTGGTCGCGGTTTCAATCCTGGCCGGAGAACATTGGAATCAATACTCCATTCCAATAAACATTAAATACAGTGTTATCAGTCCATTAGGAGCCATTGACTGATTGCACACTGGTGCAAGTTAGAGCAGTGCTTCACGTATCTATAGCAGTAAGTTAACTCTGGTTAATGACTTCGGTGGGGATGCAGAGCCACTATATGCTGTGGATATGCCCCAATAATGTTAAACTTCTCTGATACTTATGTAAGAGTTAATTAATTATAATCAGCCATTGAAATCCACTAAAATTTATGATGGCAAAAAATTGCCGCCACGATTGGCCATTTACGTAATACACAATGGAAAAATGCCTCATTAAGGCGGCAATTTCAATTTTTTACGTTTTTCTTACTTCTCTGGCATTATTTCAACAGTTCTTGATTATTTACATTGACAGAAAAGTGGGGGACCCCAAACATGAGTACTGAGTGTCTGAGCATAGCTTAACTTGCACAGTCTTAACTTCCTTTTCTGCCACAGCCAAAATGTTTAACAACACAAGAAGATCTTTTGTTTTATTCCCTATATATAGCATGCAAGATGAAACATGCGGTAAACATTAATATAATAATAATAATATAGCAACTGCTAGACTTTTGTTATTCAGTTATTAACAAAATTAACTAAATGTTTACTGAAAGTAGAGTATAAACATCAGACAATAATTTATCTTTAACAGGTAATTTAAATTCTTAAAATTTTTTGAGGAAACTGTCAAACATTGGAGAAGCATAAAAATAATACTTACAGGTGATATTAGAACATTAGTAGTACTAGTACTGAAAAAGGACACTTAATGGTCCATTTTTTTCAAAATTTCTAGAAATTTCACGAGGGAGTGTCCAAAATCTGGACCTAGAATTGGACCTGACCTATATATATAAGTGACATGAAGTCAAACAATGTCTGCAGTGTTAAAGTTTATATTCCACTTCCTAGATATCTCTATCTTTCTTTTATTTTTATAATTACTATTATATTATTATCACATTATAGAAGAACAATGAAAACAGAAAACTGTCAAATGTCATGGAGCTATATATGAAAACAATCCTGTGAATATACTGTGGTAGTTTCATCATTCTTAATCATTGCAAGATAAAAATAGTGAGGAAAATTAAAACACTTTTATAGAGAAGCTCATTTTGATAAAAAGTTTTACTTTATGTTTAAGATAAATCTGCTAACAACATTGACATATAGAAATTCCAAATATAAATATTGTGTGTTTGAGGAAAATAAAATAAAAACAATGTTCATGAACAGATAGGTTATTATTACCATATTTAGATTAAAAAGAGAAATAAAATAATTTAAAAAAACAACTTTAAAACTGATTTCAGATTAAATAAGTAAAATTGTAATGGAATTTTGATTCAGTGTCAAGTGCCAAAGTTATAATACCACAATTGTTCTATTTTGTATTTCAGAAGATAACATGTGGATTTAAATTAGTAAATCTTCAAAGTATATCTTAAACACGTAAAGAATTTTATTATAATACCTACATGACATAATAAAGACTATAGTTAAACTTTTAAATTTTTTGTTTGTTATCTTATATCTATTATTGCAATATCATAATGTGCGTATTTCCACTCCATTTATGGAAAATATGATGCTCTATTGGAAAATCAACCTAAAGCAATTTATGCAAGTATAAATACTAGTAATATTAAAAATATGTGCTTAAAATGCAAAAATGCAAAAATGCAATTGCATTTAAAAATAAATATAGTATTCTACAGAAAATAAGAGTGTATAAATAAAAAACTGTGAGCATTAATATGATTGTAACTATTTTAATTGCTTCATATTTTCTTTACCTAAAATATGATCGATCATATTTTATGCCTTAAGCCATCCCTAAAAAATTGTTGGTTTGCTGTACCCCTACCGACCCACATAAAATGTACCTAGTATAAATATCTTTGTCATCATTTTTTTAATTATAATTTTTTTTTGAGACCAAACGTCAAATATTTTGCATTGTAATGTAGTTTTTCAGAAGACATTTTTTAATGTTCCCTGAATGTTTGTACCACCCTTTCAGCAGCTCCATTTGTTGAAAGGTGATAAGGGCAATAGTGAGGTGGTGTATGCTGTTTTGTTTAGTAAAATTGGCAAACTCATCACAATAGCTGCCATTGTCACTGACTATGATTTTTGGCATATCATGTACTGCAAAGGAGCATATGAATTTTTCGGTGGTGTTTCATGTCATTGGTGTATTGACTGGGTAACAATCTATCCATATTTTATTAAAGGAACATTTACCCCAGGAATGGGCCACCATAATCAATGTGTTAATGGATCCATGGTTTATGGCCTCTTCCCAAAAATGAATTGGGGAGAGTTTTCAGTTGTTCTGGTGGTGTAGACAGAGATCACAGGACATTACTTGTTTCTCAATGGCAAATCCATGGAAGGCCACCAGTAATAACAATGAGTCAGGGCTTTCATTTGGGAAGCCCTGGATGGTTTTGATATAGCTCTTCTAAAACCTGTTTTCGTAAACCTTCTGGCATTACCACTCCGTTTCCCTGTAATATACAACGATCTTCAACACTGTTCAATTCATTTTTCCCTTTCGATATGTTAGTTTTGATAGCCTGCTGTGGTAAACGACTCATACAATCAGTATTCGTATGGTTTGTGCCTGGACGATGGTGCAGTTCATAATTGTAGGGAGCCAGGAGTAATGCTCAATTTTGAATCCGGGCTGCTGTCATTTGTGGGATTGGAGTAATGGTTTGTGGTCCAAGATAATGGTGTTCAAAAAGTTACTGGTGAAATTTTGTAACAAATTGTACAATTGCAAGACCCTCCTTTTAGATTTGACAGACTTGCATCTGACAGAGACCGAGATGTGTAGGTGATTCAGATCCATCTGACATTAAATGTGCTAGTACCTCGCCAATACCATTGGATAAGCACACATGATCACATGATAACAGAATTGGTTGTTCTGGATCATAATGCACTAGTAGCCGCGATGAGATCAAACATGTCTTGGCTTTGTCAATGTTTTCCGTTGAGTTTCTCCCCATTTCCATGTAACGTCTTTCCATAGCAGCATATGTAATGCTTCGAGAGTGGTCGCCATATATCTGGTAAGCGCCGGTGATAATAATTCAGCATGTCTAGAAATCTCTTTCCATAGCAGCATATGTAATGCCTCAAGAGTGGTTGCCATATATCTGGTAAGTGCCAGTGATAATAATTCAGCATGTCTAGAAAACTCTTCAGTTGTGAAAACATTTGGGGTGCTGGTGCCTCCAAGATTGGTTTTATTTTTGCGGTTACTGGTGAAACTTTCAATGTTTATTTTAAACTGAAGATAAATGACTTGAAGGTACATTATTTGTTTTTCTTTAAGCGCAAACTATATTCAGAAATGATCTTCAAAACATATGCCAAAATTGAAAAGTGTTTTGGATCATTTTGTTCAGGTATCAAGATATTGTCAACTGTAAACTGTTGTGAATGGTATGTGGCTGAGTTGCTGCTCCATTTCTCTTTGAAATATGCCCCCTGTTGAGTGTATACCATATGGAAGACATTTGGATGATATAATCCCCTATGTGTATTAACTGTCAGAAGTTCTTCATCTAATAACAGTTGTGGTTTAAGTCCAGTTTCGTGAATTTGGCTCCACGATTGAAAGTTGCAAATATATATTGGTCTCCTGTTTTGGGTACGATTTAAAGTATGATAATTGCTTCATAAATACAAGTATAATTATATAAAAGTGACTTTTTTCAAAACAGAAATAACAACTTTTTACTGCAACAAGTCTTTTTACAAGTTTAAACAAATGAAGAAAAATGTTAATAAATTATTATTCTCTATTACATAACTATCATAATCTTATTGGTGGTAAAATGCATGATAAGATACAGAAATTTTTTACCTCTTTTTACGGGGCAAAATATACACTACAAAAAAGGTTTCTTTAAAAATAGCTTTACAAATGACACAGGTGTCATTTTTAACCCTGGTATATATATATAGGCTACATATTTATGCAAAAATGATTTTATTTTTTTAAATAGAGAAGAAAATACTTGAAAATTATAATATATATAATTTTAAAGATACCGCCAGTATCACAGAAGTTAGTTGACAGTAGTTTACATAATTCATTCAGTGATTAAAAGTTAAAGTTTTAAACGTACCTGATAATGACGTTGATCTGCTTGTCAGTTAGTGCCCAGTCCTTAATAAATCTGATCAATATAATTGACGCTTTGTCTTTCTCACTTTCAGACAGTATTCGTTCACAAATTGGTGGCAGTAATAAATCAATAAATGCGTCTATATCATGTTCTTTGTGCAAGCATATCAAGATGTCAATGACTAAATTCCAATCCAAACCAAGCAACAATTTTACAATTCTAAATAAAGTTTAAATCATCAGAAAGATGACATTCACTGTTATGACAAATTAGGCACAGTAGGACATGACAAAAGTGTGACATAAGGATGGATGAACAGGAGTTCTTTGACTATAACATTTTGTTTTACTGGGCCTGATTTACAGTTGTAAATCATCACATAAACTAATTGAGTTGATCAGGAGTCATACATCATCTAGTTTATAGGATTGAAAGTTTGTATTAACAATAAACTTCTATAGTTTACTTGTGAGAGGAATTTCAATTAATTTAAAGTCTGACTGTCTGGTAAACTGAGTAACATTTTTTTTCCACATTATTTTGTTCATAGAGGAAGTGAAATGAAAACCATGTAACCATTTCTATATCATACCAGTTTCAAAATAAATATTCAATATTTGTCATAATAATGTTTTATAGTGATTTCACATACCGCAAATGAAGATTTCTTTAGTCAGAACACTGTTTTACAATGATTTCACATACCATTAATCTAATCTCTGAGATGTGTGCTAAGTTTACTTTCCCAGAAATAAAATATTATATCTTCATTTTTAAATAGTAAGAAGAAACTGAAAAAGGACCAGTAAAGAACAGTAACAAATAACATTGGCAAATAAAAATAAAAATGTTTGTTGGTGGTTGTTGTTGAGGGGTATATTTTGTGCTGTTTTAGAGCATATCAGACACAGAGAAGATATTTATTTTTTGGATTCACATTTTTGAACACTCACTGTTTTGTAAAAAGAGTTTTCAAAATGTGAATTGTGAACCACTATTTCCACCCTGAAAGTCTAACACCAAAAAAGTTTTTCAAACTATTAGCTTGGTGACAGTAGTAGTTAGTTGGAGTTAATATGGACCAGATTTTTTTTTAGCGTTTTGTAGCATTTTCATGGGTGTAATTGTTCATTTTTCAAACTTTTGAACATTTTTAGTCTAATAACAAACAAATATCAGAGACTTGCCAGTGTTATAGATACACCTGCAGAAGCTGTAGAACAGAGTGCAATACTTTTAGGGAAGAAACTTTCGCGGAATTTTTGGGCTAAAATCCACAAAAGTTTCTTCCGCTAAAAATGCCAAAAATCTATTTCCGCGAAAGTTTATTCCCGCGAAATATCTAAAAAGCAGCAATTCACGAAAGTTAATTCCCATGAAAATTTTTTTTTAACCTGTTTCAGGCTTTCAAATCTGATGCAAGTCTGCGAATCTGACTCTTGGGAGGACTCACGAAAAAGTACTTCACAGGAGTCTTGTTAGACTCGCGTGTAATGGTTGTAATAAATCGTTTTTTCTTTTACTAAATTCTTGGAAATGTTGTGTATACAAAACATATAGTATTGCAGGTATGCAACAAGTCAGGATACTTCTTTTGAGCCTATGTTCAGTTTTGTTTTGTCTCTCCATGTTTGTGCATTGGTGCTTTCATTATTCATTCCATGCTTGATCTCATGACTTCCTGCCACCATCTTGGAAATAAGTTTTTAAAATCATTTTTCTGCGAATTGATGAATTGATTATTTTATTTTATGAATGCTTTTATCTTGGTTGCAGTAAATAATTTCTTTCTTTTTACTTAATTTATAGACCAGCTGCTACTTATCTTAATATTTTCGTCATTGTAATTGTACACTATGTATTTAGAAACAAGGAATTTATTTAATTGAAAATGAAAAATGATTTTAAGATTATGCAATAAAGTATTTTTAACTATAGTATAGCATGTTACATACACCAACAAAAATGTCTACAAAAACATTTACGAAGAAATCATTCGATGAATGGCCAGAAGAAATACGAAATGATCTCATTCCTAGTTACGATGAAACTAAAACTCACGTGATTCATGCCTACTGCAAAACGTAAACAAAATCAAAGAGAGTTCATAGAAAACTTGTAGTGGATGTCGAAAAAAGCTCTTTCTGTTCCTGAAATATTGAATGTTAAATTTGGCACATTTGTAGCATTTTCTGCTCTTAGCAACAATTCTAAGTATAACATTTTAGGGAGAATGGAACTAATATCAACTATGATGTCAGTAACTGGCTTATTATACCATTGCATAAATTTTGGTGAATATCGGTTATTTGGCTTTTAACTTATTAAAAAACAAAGAGTTATTTGTCAGCAAAAATCTCAGGAGGTCTGGAACTAAAGTTGTGACATCACAATGAACTTTACATTTGTAATACCGACTCCTCTTGATTACCTCTACCAATGTACAAAGTTTCATAACGTTTTGTCAAGCGGTTGCAAAGTTATTACAAAATAAATTTTGTTACAAAAATGCCAACTTTAACATTGAATACAGTACTGTATCTCAGGAAAGGAAAGAGCTTTTTCAAAAAATTAAAAAGTGGTGTTCCTCATTTTTGAAGCTATTTAATCTTAAAGTCTCATTTTTGACAGAACCTCTCCTTTAAGGAATATTAGTTATTACTTATTGCCCTCACGAACCACAATTTCCAAGATCTATGCCACAGATAATTTGTTTTTATCAGATCATTAAAACATTTATTAACAGCATGAAAATAATTAAATGCTATTAATGCTTGAATATATTAATATACCTCCAGAATAAATAAATAAATAAATAAATTAATTTCTTGTAGAAAAGCTATATAATTGAATGAGAAATATTTTATCAAATTTATTTAACCTTTTATTTCCAATAATTTACTAACCCCCTGTAAAAATCAAACCAATAAAGAAACTAGTAACGATTTAATCAATTCCAGGGGACACTATGCATTTAAGGTTTAATTATCTTCCCTAAATATGTTTGAGAGAAAGATTGAAATTATGTATTATACTCAAAAATATACCTTGGAGATAATTTTTTCACATTTTGATGTAGCGACACACCCAAAATACAAAGCAAGCCTTCTTCATACCAAGCTGGCTCCATGCACTAAAATTGAAAGAAAACTGATATCATAAAAACATGTTCTGTCCTATCTCATCACCAGGCCCTATTCTAGCTTAATACAGTACCCAACGTTCTGGTGCTGCCTTCCTAAAATGTCTTTAGAAGTGTTATTTTTTGCTACAAACATTTGTGGCATATTTTCAGGAAATATGACAACAAAAGTGCCCCGTCTCTCATCTACCTGACCCTGACATCTACCTGATTGTGATACTAGATGATGCATATTTTAAATTATCCATGACAAAATTAATGTTTGTAAATGAGTTGTTAGTCACTGCAAAGCATTAAGACTGCTTGGTAAGGCCATTGGCCAATAAAAGTTTGTTTAATCATCAGCTACCACATTTAGCTTTTCTTATTTAATACTTGTTCCTTGTTCTGTTCTATTTGCTTTTATATTGACAGAATACCTGAACGAGGCCCTTCTTCTCCCTGAAGATCATAAAGTAACTGTATGTGTTCCTGGCACAGTTGTGTTGATGGAAAGAACAGGTGTAGTATTAGTAAGGGAATTGCAGTTGTACAGAATGCTAAACATTAAAAATAATCAGTTATGAACACAGCCAAAAGAGCCAGCTTTCTTGTCCTTCCTCCTTTTCCCTGCCTTTTCTCTGGTCTAGTTCCAAGGAGAGACTTAGCTGGCGCATAACAACTAATAATGTTGATATTGTTTTCAAAATGTTGAAATTGATGAGTTCTGCACTTTTATTTTGTTTCCACAATGACATATTGGCTGATGTAGCAGAAGAACAACAGACCACAATTCTCAAATCAATCTGTCTATCTCATGGTTGTAACTCTGTAATTATTTAACCATTTGATGGTGGTTTTAAAAACATCTTCACAAGTCATACATTATTTTAAAGAAACTTCTACAAACAAAATATCTTTTATGCTCTATTTTCTCTGAGTACTTTGAATTTTCCATTTCTTGTTACTTTTTTATTGTTGAGAACATTAAAAATTTATTTTTTGCTCTGCTCCAAGAGCAGAGAAAATAGAGCATTGGGAGTATTCATATATTTTTCTACTTACAAATCAAAACCTTCCTGTGAACATTTTTGTTCTCTTTTTTCAGGCAAGCTTTTGAAAAAATAATATGCAGTCAAAGGATCAAGATCTCTTCGTAACGTCGTACCAGGGTCATTTTCTCTTCATATCAGAGAACTATGCATTGCATAATTATACAAAACACAATAAACATTTTTTGTAAATTCTAGCAAGTAGTTTGATACGTTTGCCACAATTCTAGCAAGTGTTCAACAAATATCAACATCACCCTTAATTTTTTATGCAATACTGAAACAGTCTGTTTGTTTTTGGGAAAAAAGATTAGTTCAGAGTACTCAGAGGAAACAAAGCACATTGAGCATGATATTGACAAAAAAAATGGACCTTTATGATGCAATCTTTATAAATATTCTGTTTAAGTATCTTTATGAACATATAGAGTTTTAAAAACAACAGTTTTTTAAGAAATTTGTTGGCTCCATTCATTATTATTTTTTTGCAAACACTGCATTTTTTGTCGCACAACATTCAAATTTTTAAATAAAATTAAAAAATACGTATATTTATCCAATACAAAACTGAAGTAGACAGGTTTTTTTCGTTAATATATTATGTCCCTGAAACAAAAAAAATTGGCGCAAGATAGAGAGAGAGAGGTAGCAGGGGGTTTATTACACATTTTTTGAAAGGAGGATTGTCAGAAGGGGGTTACTTTAGAAAGGGGGGATTGGTTACCAACTATGGTAACTTACCAATTTCGGTCAAAACCTTCTTTTGAACATTTTTTAAATATAATTTTAGCTGAATTTATAGATTAGCCGAATTTGCTTTTAAAAGATAATATTTTAAAGTTTACACAACGAAGAACACTCTCTTTCCTAGTGGTTTTGCTGTAAACCAGCTACTTTTTCATTTCTGTCTTTCGTTTTGGTATCTCAGATGGAGGGTGACATGACATTAGGAGTGATTTAATTATCTCAAAAGTTGAAACTAACAGAAAATATCTTGTAGGGAGTTGAGAGAAGTACTGGGAGTGTCCTTATCTTCACTATAGAAACCACGTATTGTTGTCTAGACACCAAGCACCTCCTCTATGAACAAGAAGTAAATGATAAACGGAAAGCTGTTTATCTTTTTCAAAAT
>JANTOQ010609233.1:0-10558 GCA_027564595.1 Bythotiara depressa
AACCATTGGAATAACGAAGGAAAAACTCTGGCAATCTGGTTTAAAAAAAGTATGTTTGAAAATCTCACGAATCCGGGGAAGAACTCACAAATCCGGGACGCCGGGACAACATACCTAAAACCGGGACTGTCCCGGACAAACCGGGACGGTTGGAATGTTTGTAAGTGGATACACAGAAATATAAACAAACAAACAAAGAAGCAAATAAATAAAATGCTAATTAGTTTTGGAGAGGAGAAAATAAAAGCCATGTTCGTGAGACGAAAAACTCACATTCACGTCTATTTGCAAAAGACTTGTTTTCTTGATGTTGCTTGTTATTGTTGATTAATGTAATTGGACAGGTATGTTCATTGTTTTGTATAAAATGCGCATGTTTTTAATGTGCTGAATAATTTAATAATTACATTTACAGAAATAATTACAACATTTAATAAACAGTAATGAAAAATAAATATATTTAATGCCATATTATTTAGAAAATAAAGAAATTCAGGAGACAGAAAATATTCACGAAACGGAACGCACGGACCATTTTCCATCTGCCTTTTAAGTTGTTCCAGAGAAAGCCTGTTTACTTTCACAAATACAACAACAAATGTTTGAAAACTGGAATCCGGTATTGCCTGCAAGTTTTTATGGCGCTCACATCACAAATTGAGCTTTGAATATAAACAGTAATCACAACAAAACAGTCTTTCACCTCTTTCAGCTAACACCATTCGTAAAAGGAACGATTTGTTATCGATGATGACGATGACCAGTTGTAAGAATCATAAATTTTTTTTCGAACGTATGCAACTTTTAAGATTTTAAGAATACTATTCGAATATCACTCTTCCCCTCAAGTGTTTTAAAATGTATATTGTCTGACCGGGTAATAAAACCTATATTAACGGTTAAGTTCGGGCAATACGGAAAATATTTACTCTCAGTTTGTGCAGTACCCTCGCAAGCTCCAACTTCGGGTAAATATTTTTCCGTATTGCCCTCCTTCTTAACAGTTAACCCTATTATTAATCCTGAACTATTTTTGGTCGGTGAAAGCCTGGGGGAGGGGGTCAATTTTGCCCGCGGTACAAATCTTATTATATCTCTTGATCTGTATGGAAATAAGCTTTGGAATTTTTACTAGAGTCACTATGGACTATTGTCTTGACAATTCGGTCAAAATATTTGAACCATGACGTCTAACAGGTGCTACTGACCTCAGCAATTTACATGGTTTTTTTCGGTGTTTTTACAGTATAAGTGCATTGATTTTCCTTTTAAATGGAAATATTTTGTAAATATATAATCATCTATGATACAAACATAAGTATTATGTTATAATCAGCCCCTCTATCTATTGTTAAAGATACAAAATAATGCCTTAGGAAGAATTTGGTTTTTGATCATATTTTTAGCAAAAATGTTTTGGAAGACATTACCCCCTGACAGGTGGAATTAAAAAAAAAAATTTGCGTCATTTTACTTCTTATAGAGACTTCGAAAAAGTCACAAAATTTCAAGTTTATAACTTTATGCGATCAAAAGTTATTAAATTAGTTTTCCTCGGGAAAAATTAATAGGGTTAAGGGTATCAGTTTAAACCATAATGAAAAACGATTCAGTGTGTATTTTTTGAGAAGAAGGATAATTCTTAACAGCGCTGGTTTATAAGAATATTCTATTTAACTTCCTTGATATAATACATAATAACATATACCAACTAACTGAGAAAAGAACAACTCGCTTCTATAATCAAAACACAAGTCGAACGTTATCTTTACGGAACACAGTGTCCCTAAGACCACCAGATGAAAAGATCGAATCTTGCTACTGTATTTATGTAATAATATTTTAGCCCAGGTATTCAAACAAAACGCAGGGCCTTTTTTCCTATTTGTCACTGTGAAGGCGCCTTCCCAGTGTCATAAATGGAAAAAAGTCCTGGGAACGAACTTGCATTATGCTTTGTTTGTGTGACGAGTAAATCTAAATCCTGTAGTAAAATAATATTTTATCTAACAAGTAGTTTAGTTATCACCTCTTAGGTTTATTAGTTGTGACATGTGACTTCATCACGTGCTTAAAATTGTATATACGATAAAAGCAAACAATTTGGTTGTCGTAGTTATGAGACTGCCCGACCCCATGTTAATTTTGTTGATGTTTTTAATTACTAATCGCCAATGTAGGGATTTTGCAACGGAAATGCGTATTATTACTAGTTTATTAATTTATTTCCTCAGGTTTATTTGTTACAATATGGATACCTTTCGGAACGGAATATAACAGAGATTAAAAACAAAACCAAAAACGGGACCGGATACAAACCTTTACCCTACAAAGACGTATATACACCGGATGAACTTATTTCCGCATTACAATTATTTCAAAGATTCTTTGGTATAAAAGTAACAGGAAGAGTCAACAAAGAAACCATTCAAGAGATGAAAAAATCACGATGTAATTCAAAAGATTTAAACACAGGGTGGCACCTGAAATTGAATACGGGAGAAATTGTTCACGCTACGTTAACACCAGGTGGGCAACGAAAATTAAAAGCGTTACGTCAAAGAAATCAACTTAGTTATACCAAGTATTATTCGTATGGCATTGATCCCGTTTACCCTCCCACAACTATGTCGAATGCTAACGCATTTGAACGACTTGAGTTTGCTTTTAATATGTGGGCATCAGTAGCGGATGTATACTTTGAAAGGGAACAGTTCGGAACAGAAATTCATTATATGGACATGGTATTTTCGTTTTTTAAAGGTAAGGTAATTTTATTCGAATGTTAAAATTCTTATTTAAAAAAACCTAGTTAAATTATGTGATTTGATTAGCCAGTGATTTTATTCTGTGATTTGATTGGCTAGTGATTTTGCGAAAGCACTAAAAGAAGCGTGGAAATAAATACAAGCTGGAAAGATTTTATTTGGAGACATACTTATCTCAGTAAATTTACTGACAAAAAACATGTTCCAAATTTATTTTATTAATGTTATTCCTTCTTGGATCTTTATAGATATTTAATAAAATGGTGGTCTTATGTTGAGCGTCAAATAATTGATAACTGTTCATAAAATAAAGTTTGCACATGTAAAGGAATAATGATGGAAATCTCCCAAAAAAATATTATGCAGACATTAATAAAACTACTAATATTATTATCTGTGGAGGAGAATTCTTAACGCAAAGTTACTATGTTCTAGGACGCCATCCTCCTAACAGTGGTTCGTGTACACCGTTTGATGGACCAGGCGGTAAATTTGTACATACTTACCCCAACTTGAACAAATATATCCATTTCGATGACGACGATACTTTTTTGCCGAACAGAATATATACTGATTATTTTCGGAGGCCAAAGGGATCTCCCGATTTTATACAGACGGTCATGCATTTAATTGGAGATCGCTTTTTCCTACCACATTCTACTAATAAAGAATCGGTAATGTATCCACAATACGGTAGCAACAAAGCAGATGGAGATTATAAGTTGCTGGATGATGATATTAAAGCAATACAAAAAGCACTCGGTATGTACTATTTTAAATCTGCTTTACCTAAGATCGTATATGGTCCGACAAAATTCTTCCATTGGATCAATATGCACTAAAAACCGATATTAGATCCCTACTGCGCATGCGCATGTAGAAACTTCATATCTGTTAACCCTATAGTGCCTGGTGACCCCGGAAATAATTCAAATATTTTATTAACTTCATTGCTGTTTTACTTTTTCCAGGGGGGTTACTAATTGGAAATTAAAGGAAAAATAAAGTTGGTAAAAGTCGATAAGTCCCCCTGATCCTTCATAAAATTATAGGGGTTACTATTAGGAAATTTACAATAGGCAGGGGGTATAGCCAGGCATGGTATGGTTAAGAGTTTATATTGGTTCTAATCATAGATATAATGTTGATGATGTGATGGAACTGACATCTAAACACAAAATTCCATAGGTTGTGTGGAGCAGTGGCTATGAGGTAAACACACAATCCAGCTAAGTTTGATTCCTATCCATAGTTAACTTGTGGTATAAGCAAGGTCAATACAAAATGGGAGAAAATGTTCCGTGAGTTGGATGGTATAAAATTATAAAGCGTTTTATACCACTATGAGGCCTGGCTCAAGGGTCAACCTTTTCCCTTTCTAATATAGGACGCCGTCCGATAGCGGTAATAAAGTAAATTGCCCTTGCCATCAATACAGCCATCATAGCCATCAATACAGCCATCGTAGCCATCAATACAGCCATCGTAGCCATCAATACAGCCATCATAACCAGCAAAGCTGTTCTAAGAAAATTAGTGTAAAATAGTGTAAAATATCTCCGATCGTATTGTTAGCACTCAACACCTCGTGTTACATTGAACACTTCTGTTGGTAGCTTCCATAGACAATGTCGCTGTATACAAGCTTGGTATATTGTAACATATCATATTGAGTCTACTATGTAGAGATCCATTCTTTATTGATATAAAAACAATGGCTTACTCATCCTCCTCATCTACCACACCCACCCTCATCTCTGAAAATGTGATAAATTGTAACAACAACAATAACAACAACAACAATAGCATAGCACTTTATTTTTTATATCCAATGTAGATGATATGTTAAAAGTTATTTGAACTTAACATTACCTTACTTCTTTTGTTACACAGTTTTTAGTTTGTAAACAATAAAGTCAAATACACAAAATCCATAATTTGTTAGAAACACATATTGTAAAAATATTGACACTTCCCGAATTCCACTAAAAATCTCCCTTGTATTTTATGAAAAACGGACTTGTTTCTCGTCCAAAAATATACCGGTGTGGAAAATTTCAGATCCATATGATAAATAGTCCACCGCCAATTTATATTCGAAGGTGTCACGTTTCTCCTCGTTCCGATGCAAAACCTTTTTTTTTAAATAGCTGTAAAAAGTTATGTACCTGCTGTATGGTTCTGAAATATTCAGTTTAGATATATTTTGGGACAAAGAATATGAATTTGAAATCCGTTTTTTCATAAAACTAGAGAAAATTACTGTTGGAATTTATTTTTAAAGTATGTCATATTATATATGACTTTCTTGGAAATTTTGCGCTGATTTCAAAAATGATACTTTTGTCATCCGAATTGAGACAATTAAGACAATAGGCTAACAATAGTAAGACAATGAAAATTGACGTTTTTACTGTTTTGTGACGTCACGTGGTTTGTGATGACGTCATCGAATTGTTTTTTTTCGCTTAACATTACATAATAGTTAACAACTGTGCCAATTTAAAGATCCTAGCATATACGAGTCAAGATTCCTATTTCCTGATCACTTCACATTCCCGAGATATTAATACTGTAATCGAATGGGACTGCGTCTTTCGGGTCTAAGGGTGAATTAAATACATGAATGTTTATTTTAAAAATCAAAAACAAATACGCTGACATAATTCTGTTTATTGGTTTTGATCACATGCACGATATTATTAAATCATTCCCTTGATATTTTGATATTGAGACCAATTCTATCCCCTGATAAAGGTAAACAGTGTGCATTAACAACTACTCTTATTATTATAGGTGTATGCAAACAGCCGAAGAAAGTGAATTCTGTGTTTAGTAACACTTTCGATGGTCAAACATACTTTACAATTGGTCCTTATTCATACCAGATGGAAGACAATACCCAAACAGCAAGACAAACTTGGCCACGAAATACGAATGATAAGTGGCTTGGCCTTCCGGATATGGTTGACGAAATATTTGTTAACAATGACTCAATCGCATATTTCTTCCGGGTATGTACATTTTCGAGGAGGCTATTTTTCCTGGTTTAAAACGGAATACAATCAATATTTAGATATTTGGCACAACGTGGAAAATAAACCAAATTGAGTTCCCCATAAGTGATGTTTAAATGAATATAGATATAAGAACGCGTGAGTTAAACTTTTTCAATGTATCAACCTCTTAAGACTAGGATCGCTTCTCGGCCTAATGGCTAAGATGAGGTATAGTAACTCGGATATCGTTTTAGTACCGGTTCCTTGAAGTCGTTCCATGTTAAAAACATTACTTTTGGCGGATCATTAGTTGATAAGCAATGATCACTTGTTTTTGACTGGTATGGCTTCTTGGGACCTGTGAAAAAACTTTATTCCGGGAGAACTACCTCTGATCCTCTGGTCATTTGGGTCGGGGACATGTTTGGTTCCTGTCGATTTTGGGGGACCTTCATGCCTGTAACGGGCGGTCCGTGGAGGCATTTTAGCGTTCCACGTAATATCTACTCCGGACAGCACGTCCTGTTCCTGGGATTTTTCTGGTGCGTCAGCACCGGGATTGCCCCAGGAAATGAGGACCGGGTACTCAAATAACAGGATCGCTTCTCAGCCTAAATGCTAAGATCAAGTGTAGTAACTCGGATATCGTTTTAGTAACGGTTCCTTGAAGTCGTGCCATGTTAAAAACATTAATTTTGGCGGATCATTAGTTGATAAGCAATGATCACTTGTTTTTGGCATAGGGTATGGCTTTTTGGGACCTGTGAACGAACATTATTTGAGTGAACCACCTCTGATCCTCTGGTCATTTTGGTTGAGGACATATCGTTCTCTGCTTATTTTGGGGGGAACTTCATGCTGGTCTGGATAGCACTTCCTGTCCTTGAGCTTTTATGGTGCAATACACCGGGATTGTTCTTGGAATTAAGGACCGGGTGAATCCCCCAAAATACGAAAAGTATCGTAGGTACTTTTAAGCGATTGGTAAATTGAAAAAGATTAACTCGTAAGTTCCTTATATATATTTAGGAATCTTTTATATATATATATATATCTTGTATAGGAATCTTTCAGTGCAGGGGAGCTTTTTGGACTTTACAAAAGGTTTTGACTATGAACTTCATTTGTTCATCGAATGAATTATGTATTTGTTTCTTACAGGAGGATGAGTACTACTACTACTTAGATCCACGGTTGAATGGATATAATAACAAAGTAAAGGGACCTTTCAAGATCCAGTCATCACTAGGCGGAAATAATGGGTGGAAGGGATTACCTGATCGAATTGATGGAGCAACGATTGACTTTTCTATGAAAGCACTTTTTTTCAGAAAGAATTTGGTGTATAGATGGGATCAATATGCTCCTGGGAGTAACGGTCTATTCCCAACTGGAGCAGTTGAAAAAGGCTTCCCTAAAAATATATCGGAAGTATTCCCGGGGGTACCTAACGATATAGACACTGCAGCGAGATGGTATTATGACGGAAGAATTTATTTCTTCAAAGGACAATCGTTTTATGTCTGGGCGGAAAAAGATACCTCTGCGAAAGGACCATATCCACTATCCAATTGGAAGAATCTTTGTGACGTTAAAAAATGCCGCAAACTTCCCTGTAATCACTGGGAAAGATATGGCCCTTATTAATTAACAACATTGTCACCTAAAAAAATGACTATTATATCCAATTGGTAAATCACCACAAATGACTATTACAGTCATTTTAATTTTCCCGAAATGACTATTATAGTCATTTTTTTAAGTCATGAAGGTATCGCTTTAATAGTCATATTTTTGTGAATTATAAAAATATTAAGTTGGGTCAGGGTTACGGAAAATATTTTCTTTTCACGGAAATATGCCCTATCGATAAAGAAAAATTTCTTCCATCCCAACCAGTACCACCAACCCCTAAATAGTGAGTTATATATAAAGGTATCGGTTACTTTGTGCTTGTGGCGCACTAAAAATGACTTTAAAATGACTTATTTAAATTTTAAAAGTTACATTTAAAAACATGAAAAATTAAAAAAAATTAAATAAGTCATTTTTAGTGCGTCACAAGCACAATGTAAGCGATAACTTCATATGTAACTTTTGATTGTTATAATGATTAATTCTAAAATGATTATAATAGTCATTTGTAGGTGATTTACCAATTGGATAGAATAGTCATTTTTTTAGGTGACTATGTTGTAACTAATATCTAAATAAATACCTCCTTGATAGATATGAGTGTAGATAAACGCAGAAATGTATCATTCAGTTGCGAATTTAGTGGAAAAACTGGGGAGCTGCAAAGTTTTATTGTAATATCCACAAAACGCCAATCAATAGCCTCATTCTCTTGAAGAATCCTTACAGATCAAATTCGATCATACGTGCACTTATTTCATATTCATTGGGCTCACTGACGTCATACGACAATGCTGTTTGTCTTCTGTAAATTATGTATATAATACAACCTGAATGCTAGGATTGCGGTTGTTAAAATTTATAATACCATGAAAAACATTTCACATTTATGCGGTTTTAGCAAGAAAATTAACTCTACCTTGTTTTAGCAAGAAAATGAACTCTACCGTGTTAAAAAGAAGCAGCCAACAGAGCCTTTCTAAGAAAATAGTTGTTCTTGACTTCCAAGATGTATTTTCTTGGATGTATTTTCTTGGAGCGAATCCAAATAATTGTAACCCTATAGTACCTGGTGTACCCGGAAATTATTCAAATCTATGTTCAGTTCGTTGCTTTCTTGCTTATTCCAGGGGGTTACTAATTGGAAATAAAAGGAAAATTAAAGTTAGTCAAAGATGGTAAGACCCCCTGATTTTTCATAAAATTATAAGGGTTACTATTAACAAATTTACAATAGACAGAGAGTGTGTTTCCAGGCATAATAGGGTTATGCTTCCTCGCAACACCAGGAAGTAGGACTATTTCTCTTAGAAGACTTAATTTTGCCAGGAAAGAGATATTTTCTCTTAGACTTTGCCAGGGAGTCAGAACAAACACCTCTCTTAGAACAGTCCAATTGACAGAAAAGCCTAGTCTTATTTTGCCAGAAGGACCAATTCCATTATTTCGTTAGAACAGTTTTATTTTCCCGCTTTGACACACCTTTAGAACACATCCGTTGGATGTTTTCGTAGGATTACATCGGAAAGTATATTTATTTCATTAACTTGTGTATCTATTTCAGACCAAAAATCCTCACGTTTTTTGAGCATCAGATGAACTTGGAAGTACCTAAGATCTGCTGTAAATATGTTCTCTACCAAAAGCTTATCCCAACTTTTGGGGCGTGAGCATAAATAAATAAATCATATATATAAATATAATATATAATATATAAAATAATATAAAAGAAGGATTGTATAAATGTGATAAAGGACGTAATATAGACGACTGAAATATACCTTAAAAGTCTAAATTTTCCCGAGTCTTAATTTTCGGTAAGCCTGTGTTCACGAAAATAAAAACCGCGAAATTTTTCAAAAATTTGCTAGGGAATTTTCCATAATAAAATATTTGTTTCTATCATGAGAATGTTCATTACTATTATTATTAAAATTAAAAACCACTTGTTGTTATTATTAAAAAACGTATATTTTTACAGACCCTATTTTGAAAATAAGTATTTACCAGTTTAGGGTTTCACTAAAATACACAATTTTCAATTTGGGTCGATTCGCGAAATTAAAAACTCGCAAGTTTTTCCAAAACTGTCGATTAGCCTAATTTAAAACCTTGAAAAATGAAATAAAAATCCATCTCTAAAATAAATACTCGAGATCTTTTAGACCCTTAAAGTATCAGATAAGAGTATAACCTCAGAGTATAATTTTAAAATACCAACTCTGTATATAAATTTATAATAGTATCTTGTACTGTTTAATGTATATTTTTTGATCTACTGTATACTTTATATATTTGAACTTTGTAATGTGTATAATATAAGTTACATAATTAATCAACAATCAACCCTGGAAGAGATAATTTGCTGATTATGCATTTGTTGTTATTTTCTTACCTGTCAGCTCTGAGAGCTTTTTTTGTATCATTTCCCCCAAATTAATCCCTCGTTTCTAGGCTGACCTGTAAATGGGGGAGGGGAAAGGGGATAAAAATCAGATGGATGTTTAGATTGACCAAATCGATTTGAGAGTCACCCCTAACGCGTATTATTTTTATTTTGTGCCCAGAGGGCGACTAAAGGCGAAAATCCCATAGACTAACGTTAACTCGTGTTACTGTCGCCTGTTTGTAGTCTTTAAGATGCTGATCAATCATTTAGCTCTTTAATGCATAAGCATACCTCCTGGATATATTAAACTTTATATTGAAAACCTTTATAATTTCATAAGAAACCAGAGGTTTCTTTTCAGTTTTTACCAATTTTATCTAATACCGTAAAGTTCCTATAATAAGCCCCCCCCCCCCCTCCCCCCCGATATTAAGCGCATTTTTTAAAGGATACTGATGAAACTCCGATAGTAGGCGCCCACGCAAAAGTAAGCGCTCCCCGAAAATAAGCGTAATTTATTTATTAAAATATGGAATTATTCAAAAAAATTCTTTTTTTGACAAGTATCTTTTTTAACAATAACGAAAATACAATCTTGTTGAGATATATATAACACGCTTTTAGTGTCAATATCATTGAGTCACTATCATTATCATCGTCGGAATCAGTGAAAAATTCAATATCCTCTATATTAGACTGGAGTCGGTTTCTTATCGGAATATTCGGGCAATCGGAACTTACGGAAAAATTCTTAGCGCGGCTCACCC
>JANTOQ010609344.1:0-10557 GCA_027564595.1 Bythotiara depressa
TACTCCAACTAAATTACCACATAACAAACCGGATATAGTTCTCTGGCGTAAAAAAGAAAGGAAGTGGTTCATCATTGTAACGTCGACAAAAAATTCCAAAAACACGATAATTACAGTCACTTTCATGAAGGACGTACAACTGCATTAAGATTATGCATTTGAAATAATTTCGGTCGTAATAGGATCAACCGGACTTGTAACTTAATAAAAACAACTAGAAATAAACTTCACGAAAATTGATGTCGAGAATCAGGCAACGTTATCGAGATATGACAAATGAAAGCTTTGTCGGGAACACTTAAAATAGTAAATTCGTTTATGAAGATATAAACATTATATAGGCAAGGAAACACAATCCTAATCTAACACTGTAACATCGTGTTATCTTCATCTAACAAAAAATAATTTGGTAATTTATGTTAATTTATTATATCTCGTAACAAACTAGATCTGACTCTTTGGCTTAAATAAATAAATAAATAAATAAATAAATAAATAAATAAATAAATAAGTACATAAACAAATAAATAAATAAATAAATAAATAAATAAAATAAATAAATACTCAAATAAATTTAAAAAAATAACCTACTAACCTGCCATCCAAAGAAAAGCACAATTCCATAACAGAAATGTTACTAAAGCTTTAATTGTCTGCATATTAGATTTATAGCTACACATACAAAACCTGGTCTGATCTTCACTAATCAAATGAAGAAATTGTTTAACCTTACTCACAGGGGCAACTAACTGATAATGTGTTTCTTTCGCTCAGCATCTCTATTTATTAACTTTCGTTATATATTTTAGATACTTGAGAAGTTGATGAATCATGAAAAAATAAAGGGGTTTTTTGTAACTCTTGTTTTACATCCCAATTGACTGCGTAACCACAGTGCGATACTTTCTTATTTTAGAAATTAAACACAAATTATTTATTAAGAGATTAATTCTCTTTTCGGAAACTTTTAGTTTCTATATTAGTTTCTATATGCGTATTAATATATATATGTTCAAAGAAATCTTATATCTAAACGAAACTCCTAACTTAACCCTGATAACCTTTTAATACACAGGAAAGAAACCAAATCATTCGTCATTTCTTTGCGATTTTGCTTTTTCTAGGGGGTTAATTATTGGAAATGTAATGTATAATATATTTGGTAAAAGTGATACGACCCCTGGTTTCTCATAAATTATAAAGGTTTCCAATGGAATGTTTAATATAACCAGGAGGTATGCTTATACAAAAACGGTTTTCTCCCACGTTTAAGCGTGCGCAATATAGAGCCGTGTGCGTAAGGAAATATAGAAGTAGTATGCTAAAAAAATATGAAGGCCGGTGAGAGCAAAGGAACATTTAAACAATAGTCGCGGCACTCCTACTTTCTAACAAATATGTTTTCACACGATTTGGTAATAAATGTGGTGGAGGGTAGTTCGTGTGTCAAATATTGATGTCTTGTGACATATACACGTAATTAGGGCAAAGGATTGTGGTCTAAATCGTGAAAAATAAACAAACAAAACCAAAAACCGTGTGGGAAAGTTTCTGTTTTGTTCAGTCGTCATACGTCTTGTCTGACCAGTGGGGGTCAAGTGGAGTCTTAATTTCAGAATATACTACTGATCTTGGAGTGAAATTAATTTTTATCAGTAGTAGGAGGATGTAGCTAGCTACCTATCACAGTCGAAGTCGGAGTGAAAGCGGGAGTGATATGTTTACCAAAAAAATATATCCTCACTTTGAATAGAAGAGGTTTAGCTAGCTAGCTACACTTTCTCGCTGTCGAAACGCTTTTAACCATCATATTCTTATTTATATCACCTCAGACTATTGCAGTAGTGAGAGTAATAGCTCCCTCCCGAAAAGTTTCGTATCATTTGGAGCTAGCTAACCTACAGAAAGATAGCGTTTTTGAAGTGCGTAGCTAGCTACTTTATTCTTATTATTATTATTCTAAATTACGACTTTTTACCACTGTGTTTTTTTAGTACAGCTACATTCACAGTTAGTACTTATGGTGTAGTTGTTGAAAAAGGTTTTTCGGAAACTTTAAAATTATTTTTGAGACTTGTATTCATTTGCACCGAAACACACTTTTTGCTTAAACTTTAGACTATTTTTGCCACGACTGTGTCCATTTTCTATCTTTCCCATATAGTATCAATGTGTACGAGCAATTTCTAACCATTTGGAGCTATTTAACTACCCAAAAAGTGGAAATAGCTTGCTATTTGTTGACGTTTCAGCTGTAATTTGGTTATCGCATAAACGTTTTTGATTTTGAGCTACGACTGTCCTTAAATTATTATTTTTTTGGCCTGAGAGTTAGTATCTATGTGTACGTGTCTTTTAAAAATATTTAGAGCAGGCCGACAAGTGATTTAGTACTGATTTTTAGGGAAAAGCAACTTTCGTAGCTAGCTACCCAAGTTTTGGGTGTTTTTAAAAACCTTTGGCTTAAATACTGACTTTTTCACACAGTAATTTTCTTTTATAGCTACAGTAGCGAGCACGTACCATGATAGAGTTGTAGAAAAAGTATGTTCGGAAAATCAAAAATTGTTTTTGGTACTGGAATTGTACCCAGAAATGTTGTTTACGTGTTGCTTATAATGTACTTGTTTATATATTGACACTTGTTGTATGTACTTATACTTGTAAATATTGACATGAAAACCCGGCTACAACGAACTTCTGGCAGAAATAGGCTGTTCTTGTTATTTATTAATATAACTAATATTAATATATATAATAGATGCATGAATATAATAAAAACATTATATTAAAGTTTAATTACACCCTTCAACGTAGTGCTCTTTTGTGCATTTAGACTTAGGCAATGTGCATAAAGCTACAATGCCAACCCGGCTTCCCGTTATATATGATATGTACATACTATCAGGTAAAAAAAAAAAAAAACTTTCTGGCATTCTGGAGACACAACTCAGAAAACTATTCTCACAGTTTTAAAGCCGAGCGGCTTCTTGTTGTTTTTGGCTTAATATTGACTTTTTCGTTTAATTATTACAGTAGCTAGCTCGTACTATTGTAGAGATGCAGACAAAGTTTTACTAATAATTTGATAACATTTATTTCAAGAGATAAATTTGGCACAATGTGGTGTCTGCTGGTACCTGCACATTTTTCAAATAAACAAAATACTTTGAAATAAGAGAGCAAATGCCCTATCCCCATAACTTCTTAACCATAAATGCTTAATTTCTTAATGAAACTTGGTACAAATATTCACTATATCATATAAATTAAAATGGCAGCCAATACCGGATTTACTCACGTGATACATTGCTGACGTCAGCAACAGAATTTACAAAATTTTAATAGTTCAGAAGAAATTATAATCTTAATATTATTTGTTTGTTTGTGATATATAGACTATTATTTACTTGTTCTTCTGTTATCTACTCGACAGTAGTTTAACATGCCTTAGTCGTTATTTGTTCCCGGAACCGTAAGCAGCTTGTGTGTAAGGAGGTAGGTCAACATTAATTATCAGAATTTTCAAAGATTTTTTCAATCTTTCTGACAATTTAAACTGCGGAGAAATCGATTATGGTGTTGGTTTTTATTTACAAAAATATTTTCTCAAGAAATTCGATAATTGCTTCTTTAAAAATAAGTTGTGTCTCATAACGATCCTTAGCAACGCACTCATGAACGTGTTGCAACCGTTTTAGTGTCCCTTAAGGTAGTAACATGCCAGATATTTTTACCCGCAATCATTCACCACGGCGATCAGTTATCAGCAAAAATTAATCAAAATAATTTTGATTAATTAACGCACCACAAGTGAAACGAAAGCTTTTTATACACCATAATTTCTTGATTAAACTATTTCAGTTTACTTTTTCAGGATAGACTTAACACTAAGACTCCGAAGTATAATTTGAAAAAGTGGGAATTTTTCGCTAGTTTCGCTGCAACGGATCGCTGCACTTTAACGACATCAAAACTACACTATTAGACTCGAAATTTAACGTAGATTACAAGGCACTAACTTTAATTTCCTGCAGACGTTTCTGAAACAAATGGTACCACAAAGACGTAAATACGCGTCTTTCGGAGTCAAAGGGTTAAGACTTAAGATGTTTAATGTGGTACTTTATTACCAAACTAATCGTGTTCTCATGCTTCAGACTGGGACGCAATAAGACTTTAAAACGTCTAAAAATGGAAAAGTCTACGAACTAACAATTAACGGATTTAGTGAGAAAGGTATAATACTTATAGGAAATATGGGAGTTTGGTCTAAAAATAGACTAAATATCCAACGTTTCTTCACATAAAATATTACAGGATATTTTTTAGGTTCAGTGCATTCAATGTATCAAGAAAACAACAAAACAAACAAACAAGTGTCACGTTTCTAGTCTATGCTGTTTCACAGATATATTTGACCCCACAATCCATTGTTTTGGGAGAATTGTGGCTGATTAATTATTATGCACATGATTAATTCTTTATCACTTACTTTCTATTTTCGTGTTTTAACTAATCGTATGTAACATTTGGACATAAATATTTCCGTAAAAGTATACGTATCAAGAAATTAGTTTTTTGGGTGGTTTTCCACATTAAGGCGCCAAAATTGTTTAATTGGGCCTGAATGTGAAGTACACACGCTCATCTTTTGATTATGATTATGATGTATATTTCGTCATTGGAAAATTACTTGTATATACAATACGTATAAGCGTGTTATAAACATATTAAGGACTGGCTGAAGCGAGAAGAAGACTTATAAGACGACGTAGACGTAATGTAGACGACGGAACGACACAGAAAATACTCAAACATAGTAAACATTGCTTTTCTTGTCGTTGTTATATAGCTTCTTATAACTCTCTTAGACAAGAACACGAGACGTATATGTATTATATGAAAACGAGGCTCGCGAAATAGAGGCGCGTACAACCTCGCTCCTAATCTCCTAGAAACACAACATCTTATCACCAACCTCCATTACACGAGCTACAATCAAGGTCAAAATATTTGGCACTGATAACGTTTTACCACTTTTCCACAAATGTTAAAATAATCAAGAACGACAACAGTTGTTAAGTGGACACTAGGTAGGAATGTAAATGCGCATGTTTTCTTCAGAAAAACGTGTAAAAATGTACATGTTTCAATGTCACAAAGGCTACAATTGGACCAATTAAACCCACCGCCCCCGGGTCAGCTGTGCTGTACAACCACAGTTATTTCATTACCAGTACCCAAGTCTTAAGTCATTGATAAATTTAAAGTAATTCATAAGTTCCATATGTATCTGTATTCACTTAAACATCACTTTTGTGAATTCATTTTGGCTTAATTTGGCAGGTTGTGTCAAATATTTATGACCAGCATTGTAGTATTGAGTGATAGTAATTTATATACAATACTGTCTTATACTATTTACGAAGTTAAAAATATGTAGCCTCTTTTTCAATATTAAGTAGTTTAGTTTCTACTCTTTTTTAAACATAGGATGTGTTTATGATATTTTACAATCGTTGTCCAATATATTAATAATTCATTAATAAACTGGCTGGTGTAATGCATTGAGATATTTATTGGGGTTTTGTAAATCAGACATTTAGAAAGGCTTAAAAGATCAAATTAAAGATAATGCTATTATACGAATAAAACTTTGCTTCGTCAGCCGCAGAATAAAACTTTGCTTCATCAACCGCAGAGGGTTTCGTTAGTAACGTAACAGCAAGCAAACAAAGAAAAGACGTTTCTGCTAAGGTCAGCGCATCTGGTAAAATTGGTCTATTTATCTACGATTATTCACCTTAATAGAGGTTACAGAATTGATCACCCGACCTAAAACAGTGTCTGAAAAAAACGACAGTGAATTTAATCATATTATTCAACATGATTTTATTACTACTACTGGTGGGCGTGTTATTTTAAATACCACTGAAGCAAGGTGTTGTTATTTAAATCATGTTCGGAAAGGTTATTTATTATTTTTATTGATAAAAATGATAAAAATGGATGGTGGGCCAAAATTCGTTGGTACAAATGCCGAGGCTACGGTCCGCAAGTTTTAGTTTTTTAATAGGGTCCCGGGTCCCACCTCAAGTGTCTCGGGTCTCAGGTCCTGATAGAGGGTCTCGGGTCCCACTATTCCGGTATGCTTTTTAGTTTTATATACTTACTTAGAAGAGTTGGAGTGTTATTCGTCTCCCTGAGTAGGCCTACAAAGCATAATACGAGAAGCTTACAAAGCCTACTGGACTTACGCAAACAAAGCATACTTAAACTATCATATTATTGTGACGCAATGTTGAAACAAGGAAGTTAAAGAAAGAGAAGGAATAACAACTCTCAATTTCCTATTGTTTTGCGCTTTTGTTTCGCCATTGTTTCGTTGCGCCATTCAGACCAAGGCTTGTTGCTCTCTCCAGGCCCTTTTTTGCTGAAGTCGGCACACATAAATCGACGGAGCTTGCTAGTGACAATGTGTAGAACCTTTTAACAGTCTCATTTCCATAACAAAAACGATTATCCACACTTCAATGCAGAAAGAGCTAAAACAATGCTTCGACGATAATTTGGAGTCGTTACAGCCAGATTCAATGTACGGCATTGTCGAGAAATAAGGCTTCGAAGCAAGGTAGCTGAAAATTGGGCGTTGAAAGTTGTCCCGAAAGAACGGAAGGATATTTACTGTTACTGAATTTCTCTGTGTTTGCCTGGTTGAAGGTAAGAACTGTAATGTTTGTTCTTGTAAATAAACTAGATATGAATACCAGGTACAAAGGCAATCCAAAGTTATGACTTTCTAAACTTCATCAATGTTCGGTGATTGTCGTTACACTCTGTGCTCTTTTACAGTAAAATTCTCATTAATTAGATCATCTACCTGTTGTTTGTTTACATAAAGAAGTTTGCATGATTTACATGCACGTTTTGGTTGAAAATGTATATTACTAGGTTAGCTAGTTATATAATTTATTTTTGTATGTTATCTGTGCTGTCTTGACGTTCATCTAGTCCAAGCTAGCTAACTAGAACAACTTTACTAACTCACAAAACAAAGCAACTTAGTTTGCTAGGCTAAATTCATGGAAGTTACACTAGCTAGCAGATTTTAAAATTTATGATTTAATCCCAGTGCTTGAAAAAAAAAAAAAAATTTAAACATGTCACAAAAAATAAACAAAAGCAACTCAAGGAGCAGTAGTTCAGTTTAAGGAAGATTAACTCAGTGGTTTAAGGAGCATTAGCTCAGTGGCTAGCAAAAAGCGGGCTCGCAATCGAAGGGTTCCGAGTTCGGGTCCCACCACTGGCTTTATTTAATGTTCAGAGGATGACCTCTCTGTTAATACTTAGGTCAAATGCGGAGTTCTCTGGTTAAGCATATCTATCCCTTGACTCATATAGCCGAGGGATAAGCTTCCGAAGCATAAATAGGTGCTTTAAACGTAGCCAGGACTTTTCTCGTGGCCCCTCCTGGAAATAATAGACAGGCTATATTCCTTGGAATTATGGAGGCTAGCCACATAATATATTTATATATACTGGTAATAATAGTTTTGAGAAATTCTAGAAACCATGATGATTTTGATGATAAAATTGTTAATAAATTGGCTGTTTATTTGTTAACACATCTAGACTGGGTTTAAATATTTCATTCATAAAGTCCTATTCTATTGTTACTGTCATTTTCCTTTTTAGTCAAATTGTTAATTGAGTTGGCAAATACACTATTACACAAAGAAGGCGTGCAGTTCATACTTAAGTGAGAAATTCCCTCAGGATACTTTGGAGGAGTATTTTGCTAGACAACGAAGAGGTGGCACTACAAATGAAAATCCCACATAATATGAATTTCAACAGCAAGAATTGGAACTTAATGTAGTACGGTCTCAGTTGATTAATGATTTGCATGTCAACCCTCGTGGCAGACCATATGATCGTCAACCACTGGATGATATAAACATGCGCAAGCTGCCTACAAAACGTAAAAGTAGAACGTAGAAGTAATTTGAAATAATGTATTAAACACAGCTTTATGCTCATTTTTCCTTAAAATCTATTTTATTTATTATGGTTTGAAAGTTAAGCAAGTGAAAAATCGAAATTCAATTCTGCTTTATAACTCAGGTTGTTGCTTTATAACTCAGGTTGTTGCTTTATAACTCAGGTTGTTGCTTTATAACTCAGGTTGTTGCTTTATAACTCAGGTTGTTGCTTTTTAACTCAGGTTGTTGCTTTATAACTCAGGTTGTTGCTTTTTAACTCAGGTTGTTGCTTTATAACTCAGGTTGTTGTTTTATAACTCAGGTTGTTGCTTTTTAACTCAGGTTGTTGCTTTATAACTCAGGTTGTTGCTTTATAACTCAGGTTGTTGTTTTATAACTCAGATTGTTGCTTTATAACTCAGGTTGTTGCTTTTTAACTCAGATTGTTAGTGCAATTGTATTGTGAGGATAGATAGGAATATCGAAACTTTCTGTTTACAAAATATTTCTTTATTCATGGAGAAGCTTTATCAAAATTTCTAAGTTCTGTTAACTACAATTACAAATTACTTCCAGGTAGAGAGTTTAAAATTCCAACATTCTTCCAATTTTCTATTGATATATATTTAAAAGAACAATACGACTCTTGTTTTGTTATCGCATGCGCCTCTTTTCTTGAGCATCAGCATCTGTGTTTGACTATCTATCCTAGATATCTCTGCTATTAGTGCGTCATAATAAAAAAGGCCATTTCTTTCATTATAAATGACTTTCTTTAAGGAAATTTATTAAATTTTCCAACAATTATTGATTAATTAGAGAGTAGCAGTAAAATAATAGAGACGTTTAATTAAAATGCATATTGGTCATTAAAGGGAATTTAAGGGGAATTCAATAGTAGAAGTGCCGCGTGCTTGAAAATTGCTGCACCACTCAGTGCGTAACATGAAAGCTTATATTTGCATTCCTGGAGCTGTGATAGACTTGTTAAAAGACACATAACCTCACTAAGCTCCTACTTGGGTCTCTCTGTGTCGTCTGAATTCTACAATGATTGTGATGTATTTGTGGAAAAAACTAAATTAAATTTTTATTGATTAGTTTTTATTTGAGTAGACGAGTTAGAACTTACTTTTCACTGAATAGCATTTTTTTTATTTTTGTCTAAAAATCTTGTTGATTATTTATGTTGACGATAACTATTCCAGTCGTCAGTATTTCCGGTTCTATTGGCTTTACGTAACATTTGATCTGGTTGTGTGTTTCAAATTTAGCAACCGTCATTGGTAAAGCCATCGGTAATTCTTTCCAGTTACTTTTCTTTTAGTAATAGGATAGTTTAGGTTAATGCATGAAGTTAACAGTTCTTTAAACCTATTCCACGCATTGTTAAAACAAGTATAACAACGCATTGTTCTAGATGAAAGGTACCGCCATTCACTTTGTAAGCGAGGCGTGCAGCCGAAAAATTTAAAACTTTCGCGCCGAAATAAACGTCACGAGAGCCGACAAGATGCTGTCATTTTTATCAACAATTATCTAATTAGCTTTCAAGTTGGATTTTATCACTCTCGTTCAAAACATATCCCAGAATGCAGTAACCTCTGTACGATTTGTACTGAATTAGACAGAGGTAGTGAGGAAGGAAGCACGAGTTTTTTCCAGTGGAAAGTGGAAATGATTAGACGCCGTTGCTGATGACTATAGCGTATATGGCACACAGAAATTGTTATTAACTATGCAAGCATATCTTCTTTGGCCCTGTCAAAGATATTATATACCCAGGAAGGTCCAATATACGTTTTACTGAAGGAAACTTAGACCCCCATGCTGGGATTTCTTCCCTCACTAAGGTCGAAATATATAATTTATGCACCTTAGAACTGTCGGATTCTCTCCATTTTTGACTCATTTACCTCTGATGCGTCCGAAGAAGTTTCTCGGGCGCCTCAAAAACAAACTCAAAATAAAACTGGTGTATCGAGGCACATTGCCGTCGTACAAATTACTCTCTTAAATAGTCCGCCATAGAATTGGAAGCGAGTGCGTAGTGCGGAGAGAGCGACTAGTAAAACTTGGGATCTTATTTTTATGAAAAATGACCGGTTGCTGTTTAAACGCGATGTAGAAACGGGTGTTGCTTTTAGAAAATCTTACCACGCTTCTCCGTTTGGCCTTTTGACATAATAAACTTAAACAATCAAGTTTAATTAGATTTTATTATACCACTGTACAGTTTTGTGAAATAAAAGAAACACCTGTATTTAAGTTTTCTCCACCTGAGATATTAACAAAATTATGTAGGTAAATTAATGTAGGCTCTGCATGACCAGAGAATGGTTTTTAATAATCTCAGGTGGAGATCCACCATTTTCACGAAACTTTGAAAAGATTTACTAACTGCTGCAGACATTTTCTTTTTTTACAGGACTTGAAGGAGCTATTAACCCTATTCATACCGGAGTTTTTTAACCATTGATAAACCTGGGGCGCGCTGATTAGGCGCACCCCTAATAAAATATTCTGCTTAACCGCCTTGATCTAAATTGTTTGAGAGTAGTACCATCTACCT
>JANTOQ010609455.1:0-10557 GCA_027564595.1 Bythotiara depressa
TATATATGTTGTAGAAAGATGGGTTATGTAAATATACTTAATCTCTTGTGTTTAATTCTGCTCAGCCGGGTGTGACACATGGGTAACAGTAAAGTGAAAATAGAGCATAGTACTTTCACTGGTAGCACTCAAAAGAATAGAGGTAATAAAATGACATTTTCCACGTTTTAATTTTTTAATTTTAAGTCTTAGAAATTAAAAATTACATAAGTATAATTTTTTTGATCAATTATCCACACTAAAAACTACAACTCTGGCCATTAATTTTGGAACTTTTGGCGTTTTGCCAATTGCACGAGATTGGGGTTAGGTGTTAGTGAGAAACCGTGTATCACTGTAATTTATTGAAAATCATCCAAAATTGTCCTCGACATATTTTATGACGTCGCATAAGCCTTAAATGGATCAATTAAGTGGATAGCGAGACAACTCCCTTTGTCCAACCGTGCTTCATAGCCACGGTTACGTCTCTGCCAAAGTACCTAAGATCCGCGAGTCTTAAGTCATTTTGTATTTGGGGGGGATTCACCCGGTCCTTAATTCCAAGAACAATCCCGGTGCATTGCACCAGAAAAGCCCAAGGACAGGAGTAATCCCCCAGAGAAACCTAGAATTCCACCCTTTGTAATAGCCAATGCAACCAATAATTTTTTCATTAGAACATCGCTTAAGTTGTTGTGTTCAAAATTTTGTTGGTAGCAGTCTAACAGATTTTACAGAAAATAAATAAAGAAACAAATAACAATAACAAAAGGACAACTTCAGCTTTGATCATATACAGTGGAAATCATGTAATTCGAATTCTGAGGGGACCGAGAAATTTGTTCGAATTACATGATTTTCGAATTATAGGATTATCCCGTTATTAAGGAAATCTGAGGGGATCGAAAAATCTGTTCGATTTAGATGATTTTTCGAATTATAGGAGTTCGAATTACATGCGTTCTACTGTAATAACAAAAATAATCAAGATTAATAACGAAATAAAAAATAAAATGTATGATAAACATTTCCACTACTTCGTGTTGATTAACAGATAAACTTGTCACATCTTGTAAAAACAAATTTTTTTATGACTCTTGTTTACCATTTTCATCTATTTTGTTCGCACATTGATTACAACATTTTCGCTCTTGGTGCCGACTGCCCGGAACATGTTTTCCCTTTAATCTAGGTTTGCTGATACATATGATTTACCAAGATAAGTTTCAAGTTTCAAATTTTAAAGCATTATTCAAAATCTTTGTCAGGTCTTTGTTTGTAATTTCTACTTTCACTGTAAAATATATAACCAGTGAATTCTAGCATTATTTGTTTTGTTGTAAAACATCCAGAAAAGGGGACAGTAATTGAATTGAGATAAAATGGAGATATTTGAGAAGAGTATGACTTTTCTTAATGCACCTACCCAGTGGGCATAATCATGGGCAAACACCGTCCTATGAACGTTGAAGAAACGTTACACACGTTGTTATAACGTTGTTTCAACGTCGTGTGACCATGATTTGCCCACTGGGTAGGTTTTCCCGAGTCTTTTACCTTTTTACACTTATGTTCTATGTGAAGAGAAAAGTTTAATTTATTGTCAATTAATACTCCCAGCAACTTAACTGAATTTTCTGCGTTTATTACTGTGCTACCCATGGAAACGTATTAGGCTAGGTAATGCGATTTCTGAAAAGCATTATGTGGCGTTTATCCTGATTCATGATCATAAAATTATTGGAAAACCAACTAATACAGTTTTTAATGTCACAGTCAATGTTGTTTTTAACAGAAGTGTATGAATCTCCAGTTGATGATACTGTTATCATCTACATAGTACATATTTGATATCGCCATCCGATATCAAAAGGAGAAAGAGGCCCTGGGTACGAGGTTGCATACTCACTATATAGGTAAAACAAAATCTCCAAAAATATAGGTAGGTATCTTATATAACGCTAAATTTTTATTAAACCAACAATGCCTAAGGAAGTATCTACTTCTCCTTCATTCATAGTTATTTAAACTATGCAAATATAGCATGGGCTAGTACTAGTCAGATTAAACTCGTAAAACTCTTTAGACATCAAAAACACGCAAGTAGAATAATTTACAATGAGGAAAAAATAACATACGCAATACCACTCATGAAGTCACTAAACGCTTTAAACGTTTATCAATTAAATATTTTCCAAAACCTGCTTCTCGTTTTTAAAGCCAAAAACAATATCGCTCCTTCAATTTTTAAGGAAAAGTTCAAATATATTGAGCATAAATATACAAGATGTAGTAGACACAATTTTTATCTACCAAAGAATAAAATACGAATTTCAAATATTTCGATATCGTATCGAGGTCCGTATTTGTGAAATACATTTTTCTATACAACTACCAAAACGTTAGATTCCCTAACCACATTTAGAAGAACAGTTACGAGAAAATTAATAAATAATGACAAGTCTCTTTCTTTTTAACCATCAAATTTAATCATAAATTAATCAAAATTGTCGGGTTTTTTTTAAATATATTTAGAACCACTAATGCAAATGGGCTGAAATTTTGTGACTTATTCTAAAATTTACTTGGAAACAAAATGATGAAAATATTTTTGTATTTGGAATAATGGTTCTTCCGTTGGGATTAGATCCTCAGCAGGTGGTCAAAAAATTTTTTTCGACGTCATGATATTATATACCGTTGGAAAGATAATTTTGTTTAGAAATCAGAAATAGTGAGTAGTCAAATAAGCCAATTCTATTTAATAAAACACCCCAGGCATATTTTAGAACATTTAAAGTCGGTCTCAAATTTCTTGGTGACAAATAGGCAAAAATGTGTTCGATGACGTCATCAAAATAATTTTTTGACCAAAAGTTTCAAAATATTTGATTGTTTCCATCTGAAAATAGTTTTGTGTTAATGATGAATATTTTAATTTTCTGACATTAAAAATATAAGGGAAATGATCAGAAGTGTCCGTTTTTATAGTTCCTGTTTCAAGTTTATTGCGCATAAAGTTGTTGATTATTTGATCTATAGCGTTGCATTGCGAATTGTTACACGAGTAGGTTTTATTACAACAAGAAAAGGTCGTCCCAAGATCAAAAAGGAAAAATGGCCCTGGGAACGAGTTTAGTTTTATCAATTACTAGAACAAGACCATGCTGGAAAACTAGATCCAATAAGTCTCCAACCACATACATGTGTTTAATTAGAATGCCTGTTTTTAGAAAACAAATGATCTGTGCGTTTCACAAATATCTCGAAGGCTAAAGGCCGATTTCCATAGTTACATTTTTTCCCGCGCAGGCGGAGCGAACATTTTTGCGCATGCTCAATTTACTTTTTCGCGCTTGTCCGCCGTTGAAGATGAGAATTTTCAACTTTCTCAGCTCGTATGCTCCACCCGTGCGGTAATGGAAATTGGCATTTATGAGGCAAGCGAAGTATTGCGTTTTACAAACAGTAGTGAGCAGGCCACAACGATTTCAGTACCCAACTACATAATATCCACGCTTTATTAGGTTTCCTTTCGCCTTTTAAAAACTATTATTTAGAAATAAGCTGAATAGACTGGCATGAGTTAGTAGAAGACCGCAGGTCTTATCATCCTGTACAATAATCAAAGCTTCAGATAAAATTTATTTACAAATGTTAGGCGTAATTAAATACATATTCTAAAATAAACTAATTAGAAGAAAGTTTTTTCATCGTTCTTAAGTAACATCTTCATTTTACAACTCTTCGCGTAAACCGAAAATTTAAATTGTAACGCTTAAATTTTATGCTACCCTGATAACTTAATAATAATCTGCTAATTAAACAACGTGCCCTTAATCGAGACACAATCATGCGATATTTTAGGTCTCCGTTTGTTTTTAGTTCCTATTCCGCAGTATCCAAAGAAAAAGAATCGGGACACGTGTTGACCAGTAACAGTGAATGTATTTCCTTAAAAATAACCCCCGGCGAAAAGTGTCCTTACTTTACTGATCTTATCTTTGCATTCCACGACGTCATAAAGTACTAATTAGTCTTATTCTGAGGCAAGCGAGTCATCCTCTTTCCAACTGTGCCATGGGGGATCGTGGTGAGTTCAGTAACAAAGTAGTTAAGAACCGCGCGTCTTAGTTATCAGGTAATTTGAAAATGCACAGTTTAAATGCACGACTCCGTATGAATATGGTTAATATGGTTATTTAGTTATCTGGCCGCCTTGTCTCAAGATCTTGATTGCGTGATGGTAATTTGAAGTTAATAGGATAACGTAAAAATATTTACATGAGAAAGTAACGGGTCTGGTCTGATAAATTACACTTTATGTCAGAACTCGAAAAAGAAAAATGACGCACATTAGAATAATTACATAATTTGCACAAAAAACAATAAATTAAAATAAATTAAACCGCCCTTGTTTACAGATAATATATGCAGACCCATAGGAACGAATATTTGATTGGGGACCAGAAATTCTTTTTCCCTATGATTTTGATAGCTTTTTAAATTTCAATGTTCCTAGATAGGCGGGAAATTATTTTCTCGCAGAAAATCCCCACTAAATTCCAACTAGTTTGACTGTTCTACAATGATTGAGCGGGTAGAGGCTATTTTGACTGTTCTACAACGATTGAGCGGGTAGAGGCTTAAAAGGGAACTTTTGATGCAACAAGGTTTCCCGTTTGAAAATTCAGAATGCTCTAGATTTGCTAAAATGGGCATGAAATATGTTTTTAAAGAACAGAAAACGCACATTTTTCTATGGACACCACAAATATTCACTCTAAAAGGGCGATTTTACTTTACCGGTGGCAGGTGCCTCTCCTGTCCCCTGTTCCGTCTGCCTGTTGTAAGAGAAATAAAAACGTTAAGATTATGTTTTACATAACAGTTAGTGTCACATAACCTCTTATTAAATAGTTAGAGTAGATGGTTAAGAAAGAAGAAGAATTTACCTTAGAACAAATAACACGTTAAAATATTAATATTGGTCTAAGGCAGTGGAACAATTTCCCATTCAGTTTGTCGCTGTGTTTCATCACTGTATTGTATGAATTGTCTCCAGCTTAATTTATTGTTTCTCCAATTATTTTAATTATTCCGCACTTTTACTATCCTAATTAAATAATTTATTCTCGTACATTTTTGAGTCTTGTTTTACCCTTGCTTCATGATTTATCTATTTACACCAAAATTGTTCCCATTATAAAAGTTGAATGTTCCATACTTGCTATTTACTTATTCAAAGAATGTACCACGTGTTAAATTTAATTTACTAATAAATGATATTTTTTATTACCCTGCATATGTCACTTCCAAATAAACCAATAAATCAATAAATATACTTCACATCTATTGTAAAATCATTTTTAAGTGCAACAGACACTAAAATTAAAATGTCTATCACAACAACCTGTAAACAACTGCAAGAACCCATCTTTTTTTATTTTGTTATGATCATGTTCCTGACCCCAGATGTTGACTCACGATCTTTGAAAAACTTGGATGTAACAAGAATGAATCTAACAGAAGCTTATAAATTTATTGAATAATAAAATAACAGTTTGAATCAACAGCTTCTTAACTTTTTGCATATTAAAATGACCTTATAAGGTCAATAAGTAAATTCCAATCCGAGCGTGCGCATATTTTATGAGCTAGTAACACTCCATCGATCTATACATATAAAAGTTCTTTCATGCTTCAAGAGAAGTATTTATAAGCTTCTGATAAAAGTTGTTTCATGCTTTAAGAGAGTATTTATAAGCTTCTGATAAAGGTTGTTTCGTGCTTCAATAGTGTTTATAGGCTTCTTATAAAGGTTGTTTCATGCTTCAAGAGGGTATTTATATTTATAAGCTTCTGATAAAGGTTGTTTCGTGTTTCAAGAGAGTATTTATAAGCTTGACGAGACCAAAAAACAGGAAATATTTTTTCTGCTTGAGACTTTTACACCCTACGAAGGTGTTCTGAGACTGGAAAAAGGTGTTTTGAGTTGATTACACACAGGTTATTGAGGACATCAACTCAGGGCCTGGGGATGATAATATTTCAAGGAGTCATCCTTACGAAACACACTTGGTATGGGACTTTCTTATGTACGTTAAACCTAACGTATAATCTAAGGACATTGAGAAAGATTTCCCAACTTTTCTTAGAATCTTGTTAAATAAAGAAAAAATATTAAAAGAGCTGCATGACAACGGAGGAGTTTAGCTTCATTCATAATATAAAAATATTTTTTAAAGAAAGTTAATTTTGTTTACAAATTTTCGAACTAGATACTGTATGGTGTAAAAATAGACCAAAAATAACCAGATATTAACTGCATGGTGTGAAAAATATACCACAAATGAACATTAATACAGCAATTTTGGAGAATTTCTTAAACAATCTGCACCGATGGGCAGCTCTTTTAAACAACACTCAACAATAAAATTTAGTATTGAATAGATATTCACGTAGAACAGATATAATATACAATCTTAAAAAAGTTTTCAACATGTTTTTACAAATATGTACAAATAACTTTGTTACTGATTTTTACCTGTATGTGGGTCAACTCATTCATTTCAGGTTATGACTTTGGAAGTTAGATTCTCTTTTGATTTTGCTTGAAATCTACTTACACATTAACTAAGTTTTAAAATTTTGGCAATAAAATGGTATACATACGGTTCAATCCTGATACAAAATATGGTTAATAACAACCACAAACTGAAAGCCATGTCAGGTGACCACTATATATATATATAGGTTTGGCTGTGTTACACATCAGTAGCATTAAACGCAAGAGTTAGGTTACATGGGGATGGTTGTTAAAATGGAGCTACTGATGAAATACTGTTTAAAAATTTAGTTTCAATCTGCAAATAAATATTATAATAAAGCCATTTCTGAACTATGACCCAAAAACAAGATTTGAAAAACATATTTCCCCTTAACAAAAATGATTTTTAATTCCTCTATTTTAATACAAAACTGTGCAGAGGAAACTAAAGTATCCACCATTTTCACGATAGATCATTTTTTTCTCACACGCGAGCAAAATCACATTCTAGCCATCATAAGCATAATCAGCTTTGTTGTGCATTATAAGTTCGTTATTGACGAAGTAATAACTGTCACTCTTTGTCTCGTAAGGTGCTGCTACCATTTCATCAACTAAACACAAAATATAGATGTCTTCAAAGATCATGAAAACAGTCTTACATCAGAACATAACAAGGAAAAATAAAAATAAAAATAAAATGAAACACTAACATAAAAATGATGTAAAAATGCAATCCTGAGTCTTGTTTGCTGCTATTTATTTATTTATTTATACAGAAAAACAAATTTGAAAGTTTGGCTACTCCGTTTATGTTAAGCCAACCTCGTTGGTTTTGGTTAAGCATAGTTATCTAGAACTCAGAAGAAAGGCTTAAATTTTGGGGAGTAAAATTGTGATGATGATCTCAAATACCACTATTTAAATATATCAAAACAAGTCCTGTAGGTATTTATTTATTTATCTCAAAAACATTAGTAGACAAGGCTACAATCCATCCAAAGAACACGAAGATATTTTGAAGATACAAGAAATAGAATGGTGGATCAGTTCGTAAGTTGTTTTAAAGAACTATATAAATGATGACCAATGCCCTCTTGTAAAAGTACTTACTTTCTGCTTGTGTCAGCTTTGGAAATTCATAGATATGTTCGCACGTGTTTTTACTGTTTGGTATACAGAAACCAAATGTAAAGTCAAAACTCTTCAGCATTTTATCTTTAAAATAATGTCGCTCAACCATTCTGAAGTTTTCAATTGGTGTTGCTCCAACAGTAAATTCCACCCTAAAAATAAAGAAATCCTACGGGCTTAAACATCTATGGCTTCTATTGCAGCAATTAATTCACTAAAGAATAAACTATAGATCTTAACCCTAATGGGCATGGGCTTTCAGGAGGTTGTTTGGTATGATGGGGATAAGATCTCGGAAACCACTAATGCATGCAAGTTCAAACTTGGTGTGAGTAAAGATCATATCAAGTAGATTCTTTTTCACTTATAATTTTTTGCTGACGTCATCAAGAATTGACCAAAATTGGTCAAAAATATTGTTTCCCACATAGCATGTGTACACATCATACCTAAAAAAGTAATTTTTAATGTCAATATCTTTGTTTACACCTTATAATTCAATGTTTATAACATAAAAATGAGAAAAAATTTGTCAGGTGGCCTTGACAAAAGGTCAATTACGGCTAAAATATTAATCACCTTTTTATAAAACTTTCAGGAAATGTAGGTAATAGATAAAAACTAAAAGTCACAAAATTTAGGAGATGCACAAGAAGGCAAAAAAAGTTATAATAAAAAAAATTCTCTCGCGGTAGAAAAGTGAAGTGCATCCCTCGGAAGGAAGAATACGGGAATTTTTTCCCGTATGGTCAGAGTACTCTACCGGCCAGTTCTCTGGTCTGAGGCGAATCCTTTGATGTTACGCACTGATCTATTGTTTCTTTCCTGTTTCTAATGACAACATAAAATTTCTCAGGGGGAGATAATTGTTAATTACAAAAATGATCATTCTTCAAGCTTCTAGAAAATAGTAGCGAGCGCATGTGTTTTGGAGTGAAAAAGTTTGCAAAAAAAGTATTAAATAAGGTTAGTCAAGAAAAAAGTATTGGGAATATTTTGTTTATGCAGCAAAGTGGTAATAACAAAGATTATGAGTATCATGTCTTTCCATGAAGAAAGATTACTACTATGCGCTCGCTGTTACCGGACTATTTAAGAACTACGAAATCTGCGTACTTTCTGCCAAATAATTTGTAAACATTTACATTTACATTGGCAAAAGAAACATACAAAGAATGATTAAATCGAATACTAAATGTCTATTGAGGTGGCTGAGTTTTGAAAATAAAAATAAAAATATACCAAGAAAAAGTATAAACAAGATTTTATATGATTGATGGTGAAGCAAGCCAGATTAACTTAATGTTTGTTATGAACAAAATATTAAAATCTTCAAAACAAACTTTAAAAATTGAAATCAAATTAAGACTTTAACTTCATAGTTATAACCCAGCATACAATATAAATATTTAACTGTTACTTAAAATAAGCTTTGAAAATTGTCGCCTACAGAAGTATTAGACGTTACAATAAATTGTTGAAAATTCCTTCTATAACACAAATAAAGCACCGTATAAATCTACATCATATGAAAAACTTCATTTCTTGCATATTTCCAATGAATAGAGTGAGGCGTGAGTTATTTTTAGGCTAACACAATTGCAGTGCATAATTGATTTCCTTGATTTCCTCCATGAGAACTTGTTTTGATGTTGAAAGAACAGTGGCAGAAAATAATATTCAATTAATGCAATGTAAAGCGACTCTTCTCAAAAGTCGTACATATTTAATATTTTGGTGCTAACTAGATTAACCAATAAAATCTCTTAAATATTCGATCCATTTTAACAATGAAAAAAGTCTACATCTCAAATCATAATAAGAAAGTGAAAAAAATTCAAAACAATTCTATGTAACAAGAAAGTTCAGCATGCCTTAAAAAAGGAAAAAATATCTCAATTAAAAGGTAGATCCAGTAGATAGAGGAAATTGTATACAGACATGCAATTCTACTGAGTTAATACTGCAACCTGAAATCAGGTACTGGTATATGCAACAATGCATATTTTAACTTCAACATGTAAGGTACCATTACCATTACATAAATCAACTCAAAACAGCCTTTTTTTACTGACATACAAAGATTTTCCCCATTTTTACTATATACAGTTAGTTTTTGATTACACAGTATATCTATTGATAAAAATATGACACAAAAAGCATTTTCACACACAGCTAGTTGAGGAAAGATATTGCCAAGTGTGTAGTGGAACTGAACATATTTTGCTGGTTTGTTTGGATTGAGAAAATATGTATCAAAACATCACTTACGTGGCTCCAACTGATGTTAACTTTAGAAATTCGTCAGTGAATCGATATCTAACAAATCGTCCGGAATCTGGATCTTCTTCATCATATTCCATTTCCTCATCAGGATCTTCATCTGGTTTAGCAATTTCGAAGAGCACAGCACCAGACTCAATATCACGTATTTTGAATCGAGTGAAGTCAATGCGAAATGGATTCTTACGACCATCAATGAGATAAGCTGTTCATCATAAAAGGAAACAAATAAAACTTTAAATTGTGTACATTAAAGAAATGAAAAAGTAATATAAAATGAAGTATCAACCTTTTGTATTTATGACAAGCAATACATCACACCTGGCTATAACCACCATAGCTCGAACAACATATATTATATAATGTACTTAAAAAGAGTATATATATATAATTATATAAACTTATATATAAACTAATTTATGTGTGGATATTTTCACAATTATCCATCATCCTATGAGTACTCCATATTGGGTTATTTTGTTTTGTTATTGTTGTTGTTGAGGGTTCTCCTCACCATGACACAACACTGTTAAGGCATTTTTCCATTGCTGCGCTTTTGCCCGCGCGGGCGGAGCGCACGTTTTTGCGCATGCAATTTGCTTTGAAAA
>JANTOQ010609677.1:0-10554 GCA_027564595.1 Bythotiara depressa
GTATACCTTTTATGATATCAATTAATTCTTGTTTCGAAGATGCATATGAATCATTTATAAAATTTTCATTACTAACAAATATATCAGTGTTATTCGTACGAGTCGATGATACATCGCATGCAGCAACTACTATCATTATCCCCTCTGGATCATATACAATTAAATGGCTAGAGAGTTTTATCAATACTAGAGGCTTTATATGCTCTCTTACTCTTAGTAAAAATATTGAAGTGTTGGTGAAGATACCAAAAGAGTTTAAGTCTATCTTTTCACCAAACCTCATCGATCTACTACGTTTGAGTACCTCTGTCGTAGATAACTGGTTACCACCTCAGATACTGGGTCGTTCACTAGATGCGTACCTGAACACCTATACCTACACTGTAAACAGATAAAAAAACACTGCATATATCGTTGATGGACAGTTCTCTAAGGTTTTGTGCGTTCTTGATAAAAAACATCTAAACTATCAATCACCGAACGTAATCTGGTTTGAAAGTCAAGCTCAATCAACCAATTATCTAGACTGGAAGCTGACAGATAGAACGGGTAGAGATATACATTTTGATAGCTTATTTTTACAGGTTATAATAAAACAATGAGTATGTACGACAAAATCTATCCAAATATTGATGGTTTAGATATACCACCAACAGCACCACCAGATGAATCACAGGTTTACCGCTTGAAAATGATTACACAAACAGAACATTTTTTAACAAGGAAATTATCGAACGAGATCGACTTCATAAAACAATTAAACGATATAGCACCATTTCAACCTATCTTGAACACACGTTACTCGCTAGTGGTGTCATTTGTACAGGTGCTGGTATCACGGCTGTTACTACAGGTATTGGTGCACCTGTCGCGATTGTATTAGGTGCATTGGGATTAGGAGCTACAATCGGTCAAGGTGTTATCCGCAAAACGTGCCAGGTATATGTGAAAAAGGCTAAAAAACACAATGATATTTGTTTAATAGCTCAGACTATACTCGATGGTATCTCCATGATTGTTTCAAAAGCTGTTCAAGATGGTGAAATATCAAATGATGAGTATCAAGCAGTTTTCAAAGAAAAACGAAGGTATTTGACGTTGAAGCAACCAATAAGACAATAAACTAAACACGTTTTAGATGGTATCAACGAAGAACAACGTCAAGCTAATTTAAATCAAGGTAGAAAAGAAGGTAAAGATGATTTTTTAAAACAACTCGTGGAATCGTCAGATACCCCACCTGTCAATGTCATATAAGATACGAACAACCACCGCTATATAATTTATATTGTTTTGAAAACATTATAAATCGCTAGCAAATTTTATCTAGTATCACTCACTTACCATCTTTATCATCATCTTTATCATTATTTTTATTATTTTTTTCATCTTCTTTCATAATCCGATTCCACTCTTCTTCGTATATTTCCTCTACATTATTTTTAACATCTTCCAATTCACATGATATAGATAGATAACTGTAAATTGTATAGATAACTCATAAGAGCTATGAATGGAACAACTAGATTTCATTTATTTAATTCAGCCATATAACTAACCATCTTTTATTATAACATATAAACATAATTTATAATGTTTTCAAAAACATTATAAATCCAGACTGCGCTAGGAAATTTTATTCAACACATGATCCAATTACTTCACCAGTATCAATATAAATTCTAACCCCATCATCTTCAACAATATTTAGTGCACATTCTTGACATTCTACGCACTCCGTTTGTATACCTACAGATACTTGATTACGCCGCAAATTATAAGTAATTTTTTCACCATTTATCAACTGAATTAATTGATCGTTTTTAAGTAACGAGTACCCATTTAAATCCCGCTGTTTAGCTTCTAATTTTAATTCTTCCATCGACATATTATTCATTATTTTTATTGCAGCATGTTTTTTTTTCATCAACTTGTGATTATTCTAACTCCTCATCTGAACCATCAGATAGTAGTGATATGGTACTTATGCATTTCCCTAGAGATTTATACCTACATTCTTCAACAAAGACTTGTGGGTGGTGAGAAAAACCCATGTTGTACACTGATGAAATATTCAGTACAGCTGTTGCATCACAATTCAGATTCATAGGTGCTTCTTTACAGCCAAAATTCGTTCTGATATCCCCATTCCACTGCTTCAGATTATGTAGTGGAGTTTTTGTTAGATTTATTTTAAATAACTGTTCTTCGATTTTACCCCACATTTTGCGGTACTGATCACACCAGTCGGGATAGGCTCCCATGATTGAAACTCATGATATATGGTGAATTTGCACTATATTGCCTTATACCGGCACCATATACATTTTTAGGCGTCTTTACCAACAACGGGATGATACCGCTTTCAGCTTTATATCCGATGATGTACTTCTGATCTCTATCATGATTAAACGGTACAGGATCCGATAATACAATGCTATCGACGTCGATGCTGTAGATATCCGTGAGCTGTTTGTTACGGTTAAAATCTTTGCTTTGAACTGAAATTTGACTAAATTTAAATTGTTGTAACATCTTTATTATGACAATTTTTGAGAAAATTGATCAATTCGTTTTCACTCCGCCCAAAGTCGATCTAAAACAGCCTTTTCATCTTCATCAAAGCACCAAACAATGACCCGATCTGGATGCCATGCTATAGGCAATAATTCCTGTAATATTTGAGCTTTTTGCTCCTTGCGTGAAGTATATTGAGCTGCTCGATCTGAGCTTATTTCCAACATTTCTTCAGTTAAAAAATAATCATGGATATATCTCAGACAGTGGGTAGCTTTTTCAAAAGCTTTTTCACACATTTTCCGAGTTATGAGTCGATCAGGAATACAATCCAAATATTCAGGATCTTCTTCAAATGCTTTTTCACACTTTCCCGCGTTGTGAATCGATCAGGGATATACCCCAAATATTCAGGATCTTCTTCAAATGCTTTTTCACACATTTCCTGCGTTATGAATCGATCAGGGGTATACTCAAACAAACGAGACTCTTTTTCAACAGCTTTTTCACACATTTCTAGCGTCTTGTATTGGTCTGGGTATGCTTCAAAGACCAAGGATGGAGTTCAACCGCTATCTTACACATTTCTAGCGTTTTTAATTTATCAGATATATATCTAATAACTGGGGGAGCTTTTTCAAAGGCTTTTTCACACATTTCCTGCGTTGTGAATTTATCTGAGATATACTTCAAACATTCACGATCTTCTTCAAGTGGTTTTTCACACATTTCCTGCGTCTTAAATTTATCAGGGATATTCCAAAAACTTATAATATCTTCTTCAAAGGCTTTTTCACACATTTCTAGCGTTGGGAGTCGATTAGGCATATGCTTCAAACATTCACGATCTCCTTCAAATGCTTTTTCACACATTTCCTGCGTCTTAAATTTACCAGGGATATACCAAAAACTTATAATATCTTCTTCAAATGCTTTTTCACACATTTCCTGCGTTATGAATTTATCAGGGATATACCAAAAACTTGTAATATCTTCTTCAAATGCTTTTTCACACATTTCCTGCGTTATGAATCGAGAAGTGATATATTTAATAGAACAGGGCATGCATTTCTTATAAATGAAGCCATTGCTTTATTTATAAATTTTTTATCAATTTGTTTTCACTCCACCAAAAAGTTGATCTAAAACAGCTTTTTCATCTTCATCGAAGCACCAGTCAATGACACGATCTGGATGTAATGTTATAGGCAATAATTAATTTTTTAATTGAGCTTTTTGCTTCTTGCGTGAAGTATATTGAGATGCTCGTTCTGGGCTGTTTCCAACATTTCTTCAGTTAACAAATAATCTGGGATATATGCCTGACAGTGGAGAGCTTTTTCAAATGCTTTTTCACATATTTCCTTCGTTTTGAATCGATCAGCGGTATACCACAAAAAACAAGGATCTTTTTAAAATGCTCTTACACACATTTCCTTAGTCTTGAATCGATCAGGGGTATACTGCAAGCCTTCGGGATCTTCAATGATCGCTATTTCACATATTTCCTGTGTTATGAATCGATCAGGGATATACTCCAAAAACCAAGGATATTCTTCACACATTTCCTGCGTTATGAATCGATCAGGGATATTAGCCAATAACCAAGCAAGTACTCTTCTTCAAGTACACAAAAGTATGTAGAATAGATAATGGTTCAATGTTTTATTCCAACTTTTTCGACGAATACATGAAACTTAAAGCCATTCGACACCGACTAATTAAGGACACTTGTATCCACTTTTATATTGGTTTGTAGTTAACTCATTTTTTAAAAGCCTGGACATCTAAAGATACAAAATAGCTTTTAAAAAATTATAGACTTTTTACAAAACTTAATTTACAAAACTGCTCTTTCTTTAAAGGTGCTTTAGCATGTAGAAGTCGCAAGGCTATAGCTGTTCTCAGTTGTAGCCATATATTTAGCTCCAACTTTCGACTACTTTGTCGTAGCGCTTTTAAACTTTCTGACGTTAAAGATATGTTCATTACGCAAAATGGTGTGTGCGGAATTTGCTTGTTTTTTTTTAACTTTGGTCTATACATACAATAATTTGAAGAGTGATCACTCTGTAATTTTTCTCCACATGGAAATTATTGAATAACTCCTGAAATATATATATATATAAAATCCGCACACGCGAGTTCTTTTATAGTATGTGCGGTCACAATGAATTTAAATAAATCCTTAAATAAATTTTATATACTACTATATTGTAATAGGTAATAGGTATCATGTATAATTAATACCACCGTAATTAAATGGGTTCTGCATAAAGACTACACTTGAAACACATGCAGTGTAAAGATATCAAAATTGGAAGGGTTCGGCCTAAATCATCCAACTTATTAACCGCAGATGTTACAATCGAGCCTTGTCTCCAGTGGTTAAAATAATTTATACTCACGTGATTCGAATTCAAATTAAGCAGTCGAAGTTGCAAGCAATACGATTAAAAATTTCAACTAGGTGTCCTCAGGTACTAACATTTCATATATTTTACTGGACTCTTTAGTAACTGGTGTTCCTAGAAATTATTCTAATTTATTATTAATTTCTTTGCTTATTTGCTTCTTACAAAGGGTTAGTAAATTAATGGATAATAGGATTATGAAGTTTGTAAAAGTTGATAAGACTCCCTGATGTTTCATAAGATTATAACGGTTTCTAATAAGAAATTTGAAACAGGCAGGAGGTATATACATAATATATATATAAAACACACACACAGATACACAGACACAGACACAGACACACATAGACGCACAGACATACAGGCACATACACAACACACACACACACACACATTACTTCACCAAGACATTGTCAAGTCCCATGGTGGGGGAAAAGGCCAATTGTAAGGGAGATCAAAACTTTCTGACATGTGTATGATTCCTTATTTAAATATTAGGGTCAATGAGGGTTACGACAGAAGAAATAAAACTTTTTGTCATCCATCTGCAACTTTATGATCTAATATATATATCTATGAAGTCTATATTACATATTTACATCTTAAAACATTTAAAACTGGCAAACCTAGTAGGAAATAATTGGTTTGGCTTAGATATAGATTAGATATGTGGAATTAGCCCCACCGACAATAAAATGTTCAAAAGATAATAAGCGATCAAGTGTTATAACAAAACCATTTATAACTTGGTTGCAAATATTTTGAAAAGATTGGGTCAATTATTAGATAAAAAACAAAGAACATAAATTTTTTATATACACTGTAATGTTGATTCCTAGAATTATTTGCATTATCTGTGGAAGAGAGACAGCTGACATGTATGTTTGTTATGCTTCAGGTCGACACCATCGTCTCTATGGTGTTTAATTCTGGCCACACTGATTACTTTTCCAAAGTTTATCAGAGGTTCATTCACCTTACGAATACTTCCAGACATGAATGTAGATTACAAAGCTTTCTCAAATCTTGGTAAAGAGTCCAATAAAGTTAAATTGTGCAACAATGTGATAGATGAGCCATTCTATGATGTACCTATTGAACAAATAAATAAAATGATATAAATTATAATTTTCATACTACAGTAAACGCTTCTGATCAGTTAATACCAGTTAATATCAGTTAATCATTTAATTGTTTTCTCATTCTGCGAGCCTTTTCATGCGTGCCATAGCACACAAAATGATTTGTGTGTGCAATTGATAGCAAACCTAAAAAGTGAAGTTTTAACATACAAACTGTTTGAAAAGCACATGTCATGACACCAAACAGGGACAGCACACCTGCCCAGTTGTTCAAGGAAAGTACCGATACTGTGTATACATTATACATAATGAAAATTAGTGTTTTAAGTTTTTTGCTTAAAAACAAGAAACGTACAATTAATTGAATTATGACTGCAAACCATGGTTCGGAATACCTCTTAACATGTCTTCTATATATGTTAAAGATACGTGAACCTTTCAAGGTCAAATATCCACAAATATTGTGGAATATCTTTCTGCTGGTAGAAGGTTAAAATTAATTTACTTTACATGGAAAAGGTAGGATACATATATTTCCTGAGTTCTCTTCCTTCTCATATTATTATTAAAAGTTTATTAAATTAGATTAAATAACTTAACTTTGTTTCACAAAATACATTCAGCACCAAAACCACGAAGGAAAAGTTTTGTTTTTGTGTGGTTCGAAAGCTTTTAAGTGGCTATTCAAGACAAAATATATAGGGTATATCACATGACTTCTTGTTAGAAATTAGAATCCTCACAATATAGTTAGGTATCTTTCCATGCTAGTTTAAAGATAATCCTTTTACATGGTTCCATGGTAGTTGCCCCTGAAACATTGCCCCCAGATAACGATGAGTCAAAGGGGGGAAATCTTCCAGGGGAATCTTCCAGGGGCCAATTTCTTCGTGAACAGCAGCTGTTTTCGTTAGAATTAATTAAAACTTTTCTGATCGGATAAAGAACACATAAACAAGATAACCCTATATATTTTATAAAACATTAGAAAATATTTGATTGCTTATGAAAATAATAATAATAATTATATTCTGCAAATGCTTCAGCTGACTATATGAAAAATGTTAAGTCATAAAAAAACAATTCTACATTTTTTTCAAACTTTGGTCTTTTCCTTAGCGAAATAAATCGTTCACCAAGCTTCGCTCGCAGCTCTACCACCAAGAAAAATATTTTCTTCTCTTCGAACTTAGCTTTTTTAGCTTCCGAATGGAATCTGTTATGTTTATTTTCTGTATAACTTTAGCCATGCGCGCACACACTAAAATAAGCTTGTTGGCCGTATTTTATTTTATTGCATAGATAATACGGCCAGCCCAGGAAGAAATTCCTATGCCGATTTCAGCACGGCTTGGAGTGGGTGGAAGAATTGCCTCATTTATCTACAATGATTGGTTTTAAAGGAATACATTTTTACTACTCCCTCTTTACTGCAATAAATGTCTTTTCTCCTGATCTGCAAAATTAAATTCCTGTAAATAAAATTTATTCTTAACATTTTTAAAAACACGAATATTACTGTTTACATCATAAAATTTACATCATGGTGATGAGAAACACGTTAAAATAATTCCTTTTCTTTAACAGTGATATAAAATTCCAGCAAAAATTGTCTAAGCTACACACCATCCGTGAAATTTAATTCCAGTAAAAATCTCTTAATTGTATGAGATAAGGTAGCAGCTAGGTAGTGGCTAGCACACTTAGAGCTATGTTATCCAGCCATATACACGTAGGTAGAGCAACCAAGCAATTATTAATTTTTTCTTCAACCATCCATAGCTAGCTAGGTTACCTGCCAGAGATTTAGCCCTTTCTCTTATATTTCTTCCTCGCACCTCTCCTAGACTTCCTCGTGCATAATTGTGTTGCTATATCACTTCTTTAATACAAACTTATTTTATAAAAAGTAGACTGGAAGCGAAAGTTACTTGACTTCAAACTGTTATAACTCTTTAGAAATAAATGTAATAACTTACCGTTTTTCCTATATTTTCGTTGAAGTTTGAGTAACTGAAAAAACATATAGATGTAGCGCAAAAAACTTTGTGCATCGTTTTATGAGCCTTTCAAGATAACGTCCAAATCATTGGTGAAATTAGATACAAACATTGCATATTTTCCTCTGACTCAAACCAAGCATTGTGAACACTCAGCCGACCAGAGCAATGCATGGACGTGAAAAGAAAGGTTAAAGATATCCAAAACACAATATGGTTAAGGTTACTCAGCGGAATTTGTTCAAGCAAAGTCGATATTAAATAAAGGAATTTTGGCGAGTTGTTCTGTTTATACACATGAGTCATTATAATAACGGTGTTTTTCGCGCATGCGCAAATCTTAATTTCACCTCCGAAACAGCCGTGCATAACCAATATTATATTAGACAATTTAATCCTTTATTAGGCAATTTAATCCGTTCCTTGTAGTAACTACGTCGCACCATATGGCAACTAATATCTTGAGAAAATGGCTTTAAGATTTACCTGTAAAGCTCGGTTGCCTCTTGGCGTTAAGTACGATAACATTGTTATTGCCCTTAACACTTTGTTACATGATTAACGCGAGTATCGCGACTTTTTTATATTCAAATATGCGCAGAAAGAAACTTCCAACGATACCGACATGACGCGTTGGAAAGGATATTCGATATTCGAAATTGAAAGTGAAAAGGTAAACTTTTTGTTTTGTTTTTGATTTTATTCAAAATGGCTACGAAAGAAGAAACCATGGCAGAAGCAGTTAGAAAATTTCCTGTAATTTATGACAAAACAGAAAATGGCCATAAAGAAAAAGATGCAGCAGAAAATGCATGGAGAGGAGTTGTGAATTCTGTACAGTTCATCAGTGATACAAAAGAGGCAAATACACTTTTCGAAAGTTTAAAAAAAAGATACAACAAAAAACGAAATGATGTTCGAAAAGCTGATCGACCGAAACATTTTTAGTGGCAAAAGAAAAGGCTGTCAGAGCTTTCGGGCCATATAAATATCTACAGTGGCTAGATACATTTATGGCCAGCATACAGTCCAAGATTGGATGTCCTCCAGGAGGTTCCGGAGACAATACATTCACAGAAGTTGACGATAGCAAAATTGGTGATCATATTGAAGATGTAGAAGTAGGGACAGAAGAATATAGGAAAGTCCAAGTAGGACAGACACGATAACATGAACAAACAACGACAAAGCTAATAAAAACAAGAAGCGCTTTGCGCTTGAATATCGATGGCTCTACCAAATAGCAGTGAACGTTAACTCACAGGCTAAGAAATATTTAGTTTGAACATAGTCATAGCTTAAAAATAGAAAAGTTTATGTGATAAGTGAATTACAGCTAAAATGCCAACATTTCGCATACTTTTTCGTCTCTTTGAATAGTTAGCTAGCTCTAAATGGTTAGAAATTACACGTGCACATTGAAAAGTTGAGCAAAGTATATCAGGAAAATGAAGTCACGCTAGATTAGTTTTTGTTTACTTGTTGATCTGGATCTAGATTATTCTACCCTGCTGGAAACGTAAGCCCCCCAATCTTTGGTACTTTGGAACTGATCATACAGCACGTGTGCAAGAGAGGTGATTCCTCGCTTGCCTCAGAATAAGACAAAGTAGGACTTTGAAGGGTCTTGAAATCAATGAATTACAACATTCTCCGTTGTTTCTGGCTAAAATACACAGACTAGAGTAACTCGACTGAGTTTCCCTATTACACGTATCCCCATTCTAGTTTTATAGACGCTCTTCCAAATATGAAGGGAACATGAAAATGGACTAAAACTGCAAATGTCTCAAATATTTTGTGAAGGGTTGTAGCTCTAAATGGGTAGAGGTTACACGTACACATTGATAATATATAGAAAAGTATGCGTGTTCAAAATTCGTGGCAAAAATATACAAAGTTTAAGCAAAAAGGATATTTCGGCTAAAATGTCAACATTTCTTGATAAAGTTTCGTCTCAAGTCTCAAAAATAATTTTAAAGTTTGCAAACAAACTTTTTTCTACATCTACACCATATGTACTAACTGCTAGTGTAGCTCTACTAAAGAATTACAGTGGCAAAAAGTCATAATTTAGAAGAACCAAGTAAAAACAAAACAAAAGTAGCTAGCTGTAGCTAGTTTCACACTTCAACAACACTAACTTTGAGGTACTTAGCTAGCTACAAATTATCCACAATTCACCAGGGAGCTAGGAGGGACCTTCTACTCACTAAAACATTTACACGAGGTAAGGATAGCTAAAACAATAAAATAAATGGTGAGTTAGGTTTTACGTCAAAAACGCTATGTTAGAGGTACTTAGCTAGCTCCAAATTATACCAAACTAACTAGGGAGTTTGGGGGAAACATTCTACTTCGTGCTAAAAAGGGTTTCATGGTGTTTAAGAAGGGAAAAGATAGATCAACAGGGGGTAAAATGACAATAAAGTGTGTAGAGCTAATTAAACGCTTCAAAAACGTATTTTTGTAAGTTAGCTAGCTAGCTCCAAATGATACGAAACTTTCCAGGGAGCTAGCTCACATGTTGCTCTCACTACT
>JANTOQ010609788.1:0-19587 GCA_027564595.1 Bythotiara depressa
GAACATTCAATAAGCAACAGTGCTGATTATCATCAGATTACAGGAACATTCAATAAGCAACAGTGCTGATTATCATCAGATTACAAGAACATTCAGCATTATACTCTCAGGAAAATTCCTGCCTATGCAACTCATATACCAAGGGAAAACCCATCGTTGTCACCCAAAGTTTACGTTTCCACCCGAATTTAACGTGACACATTCCATCAACCAATGGTCAAATGAAGAAAAGGTCATCAAGTTAATGAAAGAAATAATTCTACCTACCCTATATCAAGAAAACACGAGACGACATGGGTCTTCATTCCAGTAAAGAGTGGATACTCCTTGCTGGTGTTTTTAAAGGCTAATGGACTCTGTGTCAAAAAAATTATTGATGAAATCAATGGTAAAATGGTTCCGGTACTGAATAATATGACTTCGAACTTCCAGCCATTGGATCTAACTATTATTGATCGTGCAAATCTTTTTTGAGAAACAAGGCACAAGCTTGGTACTCCGAGCAAGTTCAATAACAAATAGCGAGTGGAGCGGATCCAGAAAAAGTATCAATTGATATTCACATCAGCATTCTAAAGACCTTGCATGCAAAGTAGGTCAAAAACCTTTATGATCATATTCAGACAAATAAAGATGTCATGGTAAATGGGTGGATAAGATCTGCAATTGCTGATGCCTTGAAGAATGAAAAAATAAAAGAGGACCCATCCGAGTGATAAAGTTTTGTATAAACTGAATTTTCAGGCATATTACGCCCAGAAGCGGACCAACTCCAATCTCAGGCGATGTGTGGCTTCTCTGCTAAATTATGTAGATTTCTTCCATCAATCAGCATTAGCTCCATCAACATTTCTCCGTCTATTCCACTGCCTTTTTGTCATACCAATGTTTCTGCATTCATACAGGCTTGGTGATGTTCCCTCTCAATCAATCAGTTTTACAAATTTATGTGGTATCCCTGGCACGTAGGGTTGCATACAACACAATCAAAAGTTTACTTGTCCGGGATACAGTACCATGCTACATTGAGTGGATGTTATGCTCGGATTTCCACAATCCCGCAGTTATATTATTATTTGCTGCGGGGGATCCGTCGTGTGCAAGGCACATATCCATACAATCCATCAGTACATCCACCACAGCAATAGATTAATGCTGTATAGTGCAGTGAGTTTAGCTTTCTTCTGGCTCTTGCGCTCAGCAGAATACACTTCACCATCTCAAACGAATTTTGAGCTGACAACCAAACTCTTGTTTACAGACATGAATTTTTCACCAGACATGACAATGGTATATATACGGATTAAAGCATCCAAGACCGATCCATTTAAAGTTGGATACATTATTCAGCTCAGTGCCACCAGCACTCAGTTATGTCCAGTAACAGCATTATGGCACTTCATGAATGTTCATCCGGCTCGTTCAGGACCGCTTTTCACTTTCCGCAATAGGCGATATCTCACCAGGCAATTTCTATCACAGTTATTTCAACAGAGCCTTCCACATTCCATTAATTTCAACACTCATTCATTTCGCATTGGTGAGGCATCGGCAGCAGCATCAGCAGGACTTCCTGACAGCATGATCCAAATTTTGGAAAGATGGTCAAGTGATGCCTATCGCCGATGCCTCCACTTATCAGATCACTCCATCAGGTCATTTTCATCACATATTGCTAGCAATAATGATTTAACACGTACATGGGACATTGACAACTGCTCGTCACATTTTGTTGTTAATTAATTTATATTTATTTTTGTATTTACTGTTTAGAGGTTGGGGAATTTGGGGGTGCCTTTGCTGCGTCATTCCGTTTCCTGAATAATATATAAATATGGTCATAATATATAGGGTTTTTGTTGACCTTGCTTATTTGGGTTGTTGTTGACCCAAGGTACATACACCAGGTCAGGATTTTTCCTTAGTCACATTATATTGCAGTTTTGGGCTGTTGTTGGCCTTGTTTAGTTTACACACATGGGTTGTATTTTACCCGCCAGTCTAGGGCTGTTGTTGACCCACTAGTTACAGGGCTGTTGCTGGCCCATAGTGTAGGGCTGTTGTTGGCCTGCTAGCATTATTTTATTTTGTACCTAACATGATTATTTGGCTATAGGCCTTTTTAACATCTATATATTGGCTTGGCATATGGCTGAATACGTTTTATCACAGCGAAGGGTACACACCTCTGAATTCCCCATTTCCTCCATATACGAGTGTTTATTGTTTGAGCTCATGACAGTTAAATTGCACAAATTCAAAGCTGAGCGAAAATGAGTACTAATCCAATTCCAATACAAGTAAAGTATAAGATCTTGCTTCAACAAAAAGATGTTGAATTAATGAACAAATCTAGTAACAATTAAAGAGAGTTTATTTGCATTAAACCAAGCTTGAATTTTAAAATGTTTTTGAAAAGTCACAAAGATACTGTATATATAGATTTTTCTATTGTTAAAAACTATTAATTGGTCCACAGTATAATTGGTTACAAACAACAATCTTGGTTATGAATTGTTTATGGCACTTGTGTTTGTATACATATGTACATACATACTTCCATTAGTTATAAAAAGAGAATCTGAGCTTTAAGGTCAAACATGATTAACAGCAAATTTTGGGATACAGAAGTGAATGATAAAGGTAAAGCAGTAAAATAGAAACAATATGTTACCAGATATTTATTTACTTTCTTATCAATTTCACTTTGTTGGCACTAGTTTCAAGTATTATTGATTTAATTTTTATTGGTGCAGATGCTTACTCAGTGCTGGCTTAAAAGTTATATTTCTTTAATTTTTATTGCTAAAGAAGCTTCATCAGCACTAGTCAAAGTGTCATTTCTTTTGTATTTAACACTAAAGAAGCTTCATCGGCACTAGTAAGTGCTATTTCTTTCATTTTGAATTCTACGTCAAGGGCTAATACAGGATTTGAATTTGGGCAGTGCTAGCCACGCACAGTGGGATCCAGGGGCAAAGCCACTAACATACATATTTTTGTCTTTGGTGTCTTAGAAGTGCAAATCCACCACTTTCTAGCAGTATTTGTATGTATATTGCAACTAACAGTAAAGAACAACTGCAAAGAACAGCACAATGAAAAATTATATGGACATTTTTTATTAATTTGGGCGTGAGAATTTGGCACCCAGTAGCGCTTTTCGCTATGGAATATGTGTTGCTTTAGCCCTGTACATTTCATAAGCACAAAGTGTACTTTGGTATCTTTGTCATAAATATTATAAGTGTTATATAGCCTAATACTGAATTATCCCTGTGTGCGGTGACACCCCTGTGTGCAGTGACACACCAATTAGAGTTTATACATGCACCTAATCGCTTTTCCTGAAGGTATGGCATGTGACCTGCTGAATTATTGTTCCTAATCAAGAAAAATAACACAGTATTATTATTTATCACCTGGCAGCCATTTTGCTAGAGGGAAGTACAGAAAATATGTAATGCTGATGGGCTGAATCAACATTCAAGTTTTAATATCAACTTCCATTCCAAAACATGTGTAACTTATTTCATCAACAATAACAACAATAACACATCTTCCCATTTATAGGATTGGGATCCTATAAACCTTGTGATGTTTAAAATCTATCCATGTAGCTAGCTATACGATGAATTAAAATAAAAATGCTTTGAATCCAGATAATATACTTGGTATCTACTTTTTCTTGTATTTGGATCAGTAATTTATAGTATTTTAAAAATAATATACAAAATGATCCTGTTCCCAGCAGCAAAATGACAAAAAATCATCATTTCTGATTCACATGAGTTTAGTATAGAAAACAAAACAAAACAAAACAAAAAAATCATGTAGAACAAAACGCAACCTTTAATACTTTAAGACTTATGTTTATTCAAACATTTCTTATAATACGTATTAGAAAGTTGAAGTTGAAAGTTGAAATAAAAAATGTTTTCTTGTGTTTTGACAGGTAATAAATGGGATACTGACTCTTTGTTTGTTCTGTACAGAAGATACAAAGCCCTCGGTCCATTAGCTGGACCTCGAACTTTGTATTTTCCTTTACAGACCAAACAAAGAGTTAGTGTAATAATAAAATACTTTTGACTGCTAATAACGTTTGTAATATCAGGAAAGTCACAGGTGTATTGGTGAAAAATTCTTGTATTGGGGAAATTGAGCACATGTGTAGAGCTAAATATATTCCAAAAAAATTACACTTTGAAGTGAAAGCTGGATATATAACACAATATTATAATCTGTATCTACTTTTTCTATTCCAAGGCTCTACTATTTTTTCTTTTTCTCATTTTTCTTGTTACTAATGATCATAATGTTCTTTTATATAAAACTAATAAATCTACTGACTGGCTATAGGATTTTCTTTCTCTTTAAACCATTGACCTACCTGAGCAAAGGAATATACTATTTCATATTGCAGATCTAATGCTTGAAAAATACACAAATTGGTTTGTCTCCATTTTCATGTTCTGAATTTAAAGGAAAATTTTAACGTCTAGAGTAATGATCTTGTTTTTTGTTTTTCAAATCATTATTTGTACATGTTGTATAAAACCCATGAAAAGATAATTATCAGTGTTGTTTTGTTTTTTACCCATTTTTTATATTTAATCTTCTCATTTTAACTTGCTTATCACTGTTTTCTTCTTTGTCTTCTTTCTCATTTACAGTTTCTTGTGAAATAAGAAGTCCTGCTTGCCAATCTTCACACGTATACCTGATGCATTAAAAAAGTTTATCAAACAAAACATGGTTGTTGTGGATCATGATTATTCTACTTCATTCTCTGAAGGTTTTTGTTGTTGTACAATTTTCCTTTTAATAAATTGAAAAAGCATTTCATCTTTGTAACATGCAAAAGAAGAATTACTCAGAAAAGGCATAAACAGCATAGAAAAGAAAAATTACAAAAGAAAATCAATGAAGTCACATGGGAAAAGCCTCATACATTATAGATCACATGAAAAGTTTTTTTAGTTTTTTAAATGTTGTGCCAGGTCCAAAATCCAAAATAATTATGTGTGAGATTTTATTCTTCTCCTGGGAGTCCAGGGCTGTCAATGGTCCAGTCAGCTGTGGAAGCATCTTCCTTTACTCTTTTCAAAAAACTCATTAATATTATCCCTACCCTTTGACACCTAAAAATCACACTAACAGATGGTGATACCTATGTACACCTAGTATGTACCCAGAAACGAATTGTTATACTTCCAAAAGTAAAGAAAAACACTTTTATGAAAGTTATGGCATTTTTGTCACCCTATATATATACTGGTCAAGAAAATTACAACACATCATATTCATCATATTCATATTTTTGTACTGGACCAAGGCTGAGTTTGAATTGCAGATGGTTTAGAACCTTAAAAATCATACTTATACAGCCCACTAAATTTGAAATATCGATTTTTGTAGCAAATGTTTTTACCAGCATCCATTGAAGTGCCATTCTGCCAAAATATGCATACTCAACTTCTGAAACTATGAAAAATTCACGAATGACTGTCACAGTCTTCCTGGTTCATGCAGCTCTCAAGATCTAGGTTTTATAATGTTTCCAATCACTTACCTAGTAAGCTTATAAAACATGCATTTAATAGTAAACAACACAATGGAAAAAGAAATGTTGACACCTTTATATTAAATTAAATTGTATAAATTCAAATTTTTATGCATAAGGCTTTTCTTACTGATCTCACTTACAATGCTTTTAAACTTGTAAGAAGGACTTTATCTTGCTATGTCATATTGAAGCCACTGAGCAATTCCATATTTGTCACCTGGTTTCACGTAGACAGGCCAGGCCTTTTCCCACTTTCCATATTTTATAATTGCCTTTATAAAGTGAAATGGGAAAGGATCTGACTCAAACACTCATTTAGTCTCGTCAAGTAGATTGCATGTTTCCAACAGCTGGGTTTGTCTAGACAAATTCTTTTGTATAACTTTTTCAGCAAACCAAGTTAATTACTTTCTAGATTCTGAGGGAATACAATACATTTAAAAAATTTAGCTTGAGGTTTGACAAAATCAATGATGATGCTTTTCTTAAGCATGTGGTCACTTTGTATAATATATCCAAATTATTTGTATTCGTCACATATCATGTACACATCATAATTCTGAGCATGATATTCTTTTTAAGAACCAGCAACTGATGTTGTAGTAATAATTTGAAATTTAACAAGGTCTGCAGAAAAGTGAATTCACTTTGGAGGAAACATTGATTCCGCTGCTACAACATTTGAATGATTATCTTGTTTCATCTTTCTTAATAATATTATGTTTTTTTAGAATGGTTCAGCAGAACAAACACACGATGTGGAAATAGGTGGTATACAGCAAGACATGTTTGTTGACCATACTCTCAATTCAAATACACATCGTGCAAATATTTGGGATTTGGACACGAATATGGGGTAATAATAAAATAATATTCCATGGTATTGCATCACATAATGTGTATTTAATGGTATTGCATCACATAATGTGTATTTAATGATTGATAAAATGATTTCAGGTGCTATGGTAATTCATTTACTCTTTAGTGTATAAGCACAAATATTAACAATATAATAATGTAATATTTTTTCTGTTTGTGTGTGTATGAACATCATACAGCCATTGTATCCTTTCCCTTTATATTACTAACCACAATTTAAGATATCTTCTACTTATCTTACAATTACAAGCTATGTACACATAGTGCCATATTTATGTGATTTAATGTGGCTAATAACATTCTGTAACTCATATTTTAAAATGAGTTTCAGTCTGTGGAAGTTAATGAATGTAAAGGACACAGAAAAGTTGTGAATCTGTGGAAGTTAATGTGAAGGACATAAAATGAGTTTCAGTCTGTGGAAGTTAATGTAAAGAACATAAAATGAGTTTCAGTCTGTTGAAGTTAATGTAAAGGACATAGAAAAGTTAATGTTTTTTACTGCAGTTTAACCTGTTTTCTGTCAGTCTTAGTGCAGCTCACTTCACCACAGAAAGTTACTTTTCATAAACATTTTAACCTGTTAATTAACATTTTTAAAATCTTGATTATCATTTTGTTTACTTTTAAAGTGAAAGAAAGTTTTGATGATTAGTGCTGATGACTAATGCTGATGATTTGTGTTTCTCACCAGCTTGTTTCCTAAATGTACGAAAACAATTGTCTGTAGTTACAGATATATATAGTCAGCTTGTATTGGCTATATGTACCAGACACCCTTCTGAAGTTAGGCCAGTTATGGACAAAATAAATAATAAAATTTGCAATATTAAAAACACAAGGACTTTTACCTTTTTAGTAACAATTTTAAGGTTTTATTTTAAGGATACTGTATACATTCATCACACATGTTCAGTATTCTAAAATATCTCGCTTTCTTCAAATAACTATATAGTTCTTGTTAATTTACTCCATTGTGGAAAGTAATAAAAAAATATTTAACTTATTTTTATACGGTTAGCTTAAAAGAGCTCCAAGTCCCCTCGACGTGGTTTTTTTTCGGAAAAAAAAAATGGTTCGAAACTTCATTCTAACCTGAACAAAACGGTGTCTCACTTTTTCTATATCATCTTTTGTTCAACTATAATCACGGTATAAAGTTGTAATTTATTCATTTTCTTTATAAATGACTACCGAAAACTCTTTATACGTCAATAAAAACGAAACAACGTAATTTAAACGAAAAATGAGACACCGTTTTGTAGCTTAATTTATTATCTTCCCAATGAAATCCTTTTCGGTATGTTTCGGTAAAGTTACGGGGACTTGGAGCTCTTGGAAGTTATTGTATCGTCAAGTTTTCATGTTTCAAGAAATTTAATATTTTAAATCGCGTCTCAATCTCAGAAATGAACAAAGATTGTTTATATCTCTCATAATAGGCCACATGGCTTTTATTTTACATTATAAAGCTTTTGTCTTATATTAATAAAATCAGTACATGTTTTTATATAAATGACGCAAATGCTCAAATATATTTATGATCTTTATAGTTTGCATTGTGTAAAAACGTAAATAGTAAGTAATGTAACTAAAATTAAATTTTATACTTTTTATTCAAAATAAATATTACTTAATACCTTAGCTTTTATGGGGTACAGAAAAAAAATATCGAAACTTTTTGTGATGAATGTATACAGTAGTATCCTTAAAGCTGGAAAATCTGTTTTAAGCAACAACAAATATATGTTATGTTTTGAACAACACTATATTAATATTTGAAGGCAACTCCTTGTGACAATTTCCTGTGTATATATAGTAAATCAAAAAAATTATTTTTGTTTTTTTAAGCAAAACAGACTAGTGATTTGTTTAATAAGTGCTTGCATTTGGCATTTCTTGGGTATTTAACTGCAGTGACTAAACAATATAACTTTCAAATGATTTAAAACATTATTTCAGATCATCAGATGGATATTAGCTAGGCATATACAATGAATTAACATATAAAATTATACAAGTCAAAAATTTACTACTGTAATTGGTAGTGAGAACTAAATTTGTACTAAATTTAGCAAGCATTAATTTTAGCAAATAGTGTAAACATTTCTCGGATTTTAATAAATTTGCGGACACATACATATAATATTAGATTGGTAATAAAACATTTTAATGCTAAACATAATATCAATTTATCATTGGCATTAATTGTAATTGGTTTCTTGTAGTTTCAAGGCTCTATAATTACACACACAAATTTTTTTAAAGAGTTCAAGAGCAATAACTTTCAGCAGTACAATCTAGTAAACAGAATGTGGCAGTGTTTTAAATTATTGAACATTTTGTATATTTTATTTCCAGAATATTGTTTGTTTCTTTAGGAGAATACGATTTAAAATTCATTTAGTTATGGATCATATTACTGTCAGGTATGTATATATATATGTCATTGTATAAATTATGTTGTTATGTTGCAAAAGTGGGGAAGAAGGCTCAACTGAAACAGTGAATAAAGTAATATTAAGTAAATAACAGAGTAAAAATGGATGATTCATTTTTCAGTAAGTAAAAAGAAGCAGTTGATTTGGAAGCAGTTGTGATCTGGAAGCATCTTTTGTATGGAGATTGGGATGTGGGCAGAGGCACTCGTGAATAATCACCTGATTATCTAAGTATATCAACAAATATAGGAAACTCTTAGAATTACATATTATGAATCTAACCCATTAAAAAACAAAGAAGTAAACGAAACACCGCTCTGAATGAATATCTAATTGATCACCATAAGAATTGAAAAGCTTCACCAGTTGCTGCTCATACTTATACTTACTTACCTTTATTGACTTTTATTGCATATTTTTATTGTTTTTTTATTGATATTATACTAACTTTATTTTATATTTTTTACTAATGTACTTTTTACAAACAGGACGCATAACAGTATATATACTTACTGAAGTACCAATCCTGTATAAATATTAATTATAAATAAATAAATAAAATAAAAATGATAATTTGGTAGTGTTCATATGTACATGCATTCATATGAACGTCATATCCTAAAAATATGGGAAGCTTGTACACATATTTTTAGCAGCAAGTACGAATACGTACCTCAAAATAACTTTTTGAATGTTTGCCAACCATAATTGCATGTACTACAAGTTCAGTTACATTATTACGTTATTAAAACATCAACAATGAAGTGTATGCCTTCTGGAAATCATTTTACAACACACATGCATGACCTGTTACAAGAGTAGATGCTGAAGAAAAAATAATACACTAAAAACCAATTTAAAAAAATTAACTATTGATAGGAAAACATTGATCACGTAAAGTGTAGATAAATAGTTTATTAATGGTTATTGTTGAAAATTGAAGCAAGAGAAAGTAAAAACTAACATATACTCATATAATATCTGGTTTTTGTACCTAAGCACTGTGATAATTTACTTAATTCTTAAGAATCAAATACATTTTTATTTGCTTCAGGGGGATTAATCAGGAAAGAAATAAAAAATCATGTTAAAATGAAATAGAATAAGACTGCTGACCATATTTATGCACGCATCATCTAAAAAACCAATATGGTACACCAAGCTAATCTTATTAGAGAGCCAGTACTAATATCATTAAAAAGGTGTAACTTGGTAAAGTTTCAGATGTATCAATGAAATAACAACAAACTCAGTACCTTGGTAAAGTTTTAGATGTATCAATGAAATAACAACAAACTCAAGAATGAATTTATATTTATATTTACAACCCTATTAGTGCTGGAGGCAGATCCTCTCCACCCTAGTGAATTTTTATTAATAATTCCGAAACTGCTTGAGCTTTAATCTTATAGGTAATGAGATCATGTTGTTTATTTTTTTAAATATTTGTTTCCATTACCATGGTTACCGGATAATTAACAGGTAGTAACATCAAAATGTTGCAAAAATAAAATTCTGTCACATGTTTTGTGATGATGTCATTAAAAAAGATTTTCACCAAAATGTTCCTTTCATAATAGTTAACAACTACACCAAATTTAAAGATCCTAGCATATACAGGCCGTCGTTCATATTCGTACTTGCCGCTAGAAATATGTGTATGAGATTCCCACATTTTTAGGATATGACGTTCATACGAATGCATGTGTACCTATTTGTCAGCCCTTCAAATACAAATACAAGTTGATAATTGTGTGGTATTTATGAATGTTCATGTTAAGAATTAGCTGTACACATGAAATCCACTAAATACAAGTTGATAATTGTGTGATGTTTATGTATGTTAAGAATTAGCTGTACACATGAAATCTACTAAATACAAGTTGATTATTTATTCTTTAGATGGTAACTGACTTTCTCTGTCATTGAATAAGTTTTGGTGAATATCAGCCATTTGGTTTTTAACTTATTAAACAAAGAAAAAATCCCAGGAAGTCTGGAACTAGTGTTGTGAAGTCACAATGAACTTCACATTCACAGTTCCGACTCTTGATAAAGTTTCATAACTTTTTGTCAAGCGATTGCAAAGTTATTACAAAATAAATTTTGTCAGCAGTTTTTCTTCACTTCACATGACGTCATATCGGAAATTAGTGCCATTCTCCCAAAAAAGTATTATAATACTTAGAATTGTTGCTAAGAACAAAAAATGCTAAAAATACCAACTTTAACATTTAATATCTCAGGAACAGAAAGAGTTTTTTCAAAAATTTAAAAAGTGGTGTTCCTCATTTTTGAAACTCTTTAATCTTGAAAAGTTTCATATTTGACCGAACTTCTCCTTTAATTTAATTATTTGTTAAAAAAATAAGAACTATATAAAGGACTCTTAAACATTTTAAAATTATACGAAATCTTGCTTGTAAACTGTACTGCTTAAAGTTCAAAGCTTTATCTATTTTGCAAAGCGTAATTTCTCCAAACTAAGATTACTGCCCCAAGAAGCCAAACTCCCTGTCAATTTAGAATATTATATGTTTTTTAGGAACTGTTTATTTAAAATAATTGTATTATTTTTAGGCTCTTTAGTATGTTGTTAGTGATAACAGATATTGTTTTGGTTTTGGTGGCTTTGGCTACTGAAGCAGATACTAAAGTATGTTGTTTTAATTTCATTGAATCCTGTTATAGTTAATTGAGAATTGCTACGTATGTTGTTTTAATTTCATTGAATCCTGTTATAGTTAATTGAGAATTGCTACAATTTTATATGCATGTTTATATTAGTGAATGAAACAATGATAGTAAAAACCTTTTTTGAAAGGTTTTGCTTACAATTGTCAGAGGATTGGATGTTGGTTGGTTTGTACTACTGCTTATCTTTAAGATTATTGTATACATCAATAAAGTTCTCATATCAATTGTCATGTTTATTTTTCTATTTATTTGTTAGTTTTATTCTCCAATTACATTGGCAATTGTTTCATACTTCATGTTGGAATTAGCCTTGAGAATATTCTCCTGGGGGTGAGTAATCAAAATAAATTTGTATATTAATACTTTTAGTTTTTGTAGGATCATTGCAAAGATTTATGTAAATATACTTGAGAAAAATAAAAAATAAATGGCCAATGATTTGAAGACTTTGCATTAAAAGGTTAAAGGTATTACAGCGTACTACATATGTTAATTATTGTTTTCTGTCTTTTTTTAAACTTGAATCCACTATTATGCTAAAATCACATCTAACATCTAATATTTATGATAATTATTTGTGATGCTGAAATCAAGACACACTGTGCACTTCCTTTAATAAGTTAACACATCATTTTGTTTGGTGCTCTAGAATGCATATTAGTATTGTACGGTGATGAAAATTAATTTATGATGTGCAACTCCTTTAACAAGTTGACATGTCATTTTGTCTGTATTAGGTGGCTTTTATAAATGCAACATACAAAAAAAGTGGAAGGCAAGATAAGCCTCTCTTAAAAGTTTTTATGTTTTATTTTAGCATTTAGTTCACAGGAAAAGGTTTTTGTATCTTGCATCCCAAATTAATGTTCACAATGTTTCCATTTTAGTCGAGAATTTTTTCATCATCGGTTGGAAGTTGTTGATATGATAATTGTAGTAGTTACTTTTATCTTGACTTTGATATTCGAAGTTCTTACAATTAACGAACATATACGATATGGAAAGTAAGTCATCTTCGTAATCCCAATTATAGATGTCGTTTTGTTGTTGTTGTCTTTTTGTTTGTTTTTGTTTGTATTTTTGCTCCAGTGATATTTCATCAGCCAGGAGTACCATTGCTGGATAACGCCACATGTCACCCAGTGTTCATGTTTAATTTTATTATCTATGATAATAAATTTTAAATTTTGTCATTACCTCCTTTTTCTAGATTGATCGTGGCTTTCCGGTTGCTCCGTATTTTGCTTCTTGCCAGAATAGTTACTGGCCACAAACATGTAGAAACAGCAACCAGAAATTTGGTAAGTTTTTCTTTCCTTAAATTTTGTTTTAACTTGTTCTATCTACCTCATTACCTCATACCTCATATCTCATACCTCGTACCAAATACAAAATATTTCATTATAGAACACAGTGACCAATCTGCATGTCGTCCATATCTTATTATTATCAGATTTCCTTAGACATAATTGATTTTTTATTTTAGATTTCTCAAAATAAAAGACGATATGTTAAAGATGGGTTTGATTTAGATTTAACATACATTACAGGTACGTTTAAGTGAGTTTGAGTAATGACTCATAGTTGTAAAAAAACAAAGAAGAGTAAAATAATAATAAAATAATAAAATGTAGATTTATTTACTATTGGTTTGTTGGATAGAATAATTCGGATCCAAACAGTTTCTTTCACCTTGTAAAATTCATTGCCAGTAAATATGTCTATTCATCATCGAACATTCTGGAAAACTTTGTGCTTCTCATCTTCTACTGTATTATTTCTGTTATCGCATACCATTCTCATTTGGCTTGCTTTTCTCACAATGTTATTTGTGCATATTTCAGAACGTGTTATTGCAATGTCCTTTCCTTCATCGGGAAAGACCTCAATGTACCGGAATCCAATATCAGTAAGTCTTTTTATTTAGTATGATCTCTTTAGTTTTCTCGCATCTTCTTAGATGTTCCTTGCTTGTAAAAACGTTTTATTTGACGGTATCTGTTATTCTGAACTTTATTCATTTATAGGAAGTGTCACGATTCTTCAACACCAAGCATCCAAATCAATATAAAATTTATAATTTATGCAGTAAGTGTTTGAACCTAACCACTTCAGTATCTGTGTTTTAGCAGTGTTGTGTTTTATGTGTGTACTTTTACTGCTATAAAAATATCTACAGAATACCCTGCTAAAAACAAAGTTGATACATCTGGCAGATGTACTGTTGTAAAGATGACTGTTTTGTTGTGATTATATATAGAACATATATGTATATAGTGTTTATATTTATGCTTACTTTAGGTGAAAGGAGTTATGAAACCCATTATTTTAATGAAAATGTAGAACGTGTATTGATCGATGACCACAATGTTCCAAGGCTCAGGTACCTTTATTGGAATTTCGTTATACAAACGTTTAGGGGAAATTTATTTGTAAGAGATATCTCATATCTTCTGAATATACCATCATTATTTATTTGAATTACTTGATTGATAATTAGTTGGCAAACTCAACATTAGGACTAGTTATATTTATTTTAAAAATGCCGGAGTAATAATGCAGTTAACCTGTTCACTTTTTCTACTTTGCTATGTGGAAACCAAATTTTCACACATACCATACCTTGATATAAAACACAAACATCTAAATTTTATATTCAAATGATCTTAGTAAGTGTAAACAAGGATGGTTGTTTGGTAATTTGTTTCAACGGGTATCTACAATCTACCACATAATATACTGAGACTATGCACTCAAATAATCAAAATGATTTCCACAACTAATGAAATAACGTCTATGTACATAAAGAAGCTCTTAGTTAAACTTTTTCAGATTCACTGTTGACTTAGGACTAAGGTATTTTGGAACTGAAGCAACTGTCATCATATAGCACTGTTGCAAATTGGGAGGTTGTCTCGGGATGGGACAAGATCTTGAAATGGAAAGATCAGTGAATTAAGAACACTGTCCATTGTTTCTGATGAAAATACACAGACAAGTGTGACTACCGAGTTTCCTGTTAACACCTATCCCCATTCTGGTTTCATGGACACTGCCGAATAGAACATGAAAGGGGCCTAAAACCGCAAAAGTCTCAAATATTTTGTGTAGGATCTTGTGTATCATATATGGAATATTCGGTTTATAACGTCAATATACATGTTAACTTTTTTAGCAACAACAAAAAGCTGTAGCACAATGGTTAGCAAGTTGGAATTGCAATCTAGAGGCTGCAAATTCGAGTCCTATCCAGGATGATCTCTTCGCAAATGTTTTATATGTTTGTGTGTGTCACAAGTGATGCATGTAATGCAATATGCAAATGTGCTCCTGTGATGCCGTATTGTGAAAATATGCATGTTTGTAAAGCTCTCTGAACTGAAAGCTTAGACAAAAAGAAAAAATTGTTCTGTTTTTATTGGAGTGTATGAACTACTGGCAACTATTTTTATGTTTACAAATGGCAATATCTTCCATATATTTTCATGTTGTTGTCAATCAGTAATTGTGTCGATTATGTGTGTTTCTATAACTGTGTTGAAAGCAGTGTCAATTACCAATCAGCAACTCACAGTTCATACACTCAAATAAAAACAGAACATTTTTTTCTTTTTGTCTAAGCTTTCAGTTCAGAGAGCTTTACAAACTTAAAGTGGATTTTCCCATCATGATATTTTCCAGTTTAATTTAAAAACATTATTTTTAAATTAAACATTATTTTTATTTGTTCCATTTCATTTCAGTCAGTTGTTGCAGTTTTGCCACAGTGCTGATGAATGGATGAAAATTGATGAGGGAAATGTTCTAGCTATTCACTGTAAAGGTGGAAAAGGTACCATAAGTAGATAAAATGTTCATTCATTTGTTAGATCTATTAAAAACCTCTCCCAGCTTTACGTCACATGACGTCAGACTAATTTTTCTGCCCAGTTTCATGGAAAACAGATTTCAAATTCTACCCTGAACAAAACCAGTTATTAAGTTTTTATTGTTATTTAAAATAATGTGGCAGGATTTGACAAGTTTGAAATTAGGAATGTTTTGTCCACGTACTTGTCATTTTCGGCAGAAATTTTTAATACATTGATATTTTTCGACAAGGAATTCATTTTTCATGAAATTCAACAGAAATCTTTTGTCAATGATCAGGAAAGGCATATATATACAGAGTAATAGGCTAGATTTGAGTCAACATATTTCTCTAAGGATATGTTGAGGTCCCCCTACCTATTAGACTAGTTTTAGTCCATTCTTATTAGCTCGCTTAACCAGCTCATGGCAGCTGATACATTTGTGCTCGCGACCCCATAGGAAGAAGGGACTAGTACAACTTGACTGTTGCTTAAAAAATTCCCATGTGGTGGAACCACTTGACCCATCAGAATTCTGACTGGTCGGCCGTTCTTTGATGTTACAGCAATCTTTTATGTTTTACAATGATCCCACGGGATAATATAATTATAAATTTAATTGCAGTGCAAATAAAGTTTTTAGATGGCGACTTGTAAAGCTTGTAGTGATTTTGATGAAAAGCATGTTGAGCTGACATTTGAAGTTTTGTGTGAAATATTTAGTGTGAAAATATCAGAAAGATGTTATTAAAAGCATGTTTGTTCGGAACTGACTGTTTTTACCAGCCAATAGGCAGTGGAAAGTAATTGGTGTACCGAAGAGAACTTTCGAATGTTTTGATGATGATGTGTTGTCATATCAAACATGAAAGGAAGTTGAAAGATATTACGTGCACTCATACCATACAAAGATACTGGTAGTTTCTCCCCATGTTGGGCTTATGAAGGATCAGTGCAAGTCCATCATGGATGAGAAAGGAATAAAAACTGTGGCTTCATGAAGAAAAAGACATGAGAGGTAGCTAGCTAGTGTTTATTTGTGTTTATTTAATAACTATAACTACAGGTCTATGTTTACTTTTACTTACACTACTTGATAATATTGTTTTTTTATTACCTAAAGAAGCCTGAATAGTTTGTGTGTGTTCTGTTTTATATTTGCACAGCAACTCCAAAACAACAAAAGGGCACAATCTCTTCTTGAAAACACTAGATGAGATTACCTATATGGAGGCACTACACTCTTTTGTAGGTACTGTGTTTGTATAATATTTGCTCTGTGTCCTCATGACTGAAAATTATTATATATGTGGGACATTGCTATTTTGACTGCTACCACAGAACTCCTCATTTTTAATGATCTCAGTTAGTGGAAATTATTCCCTGTGACTATATGTCTTGTGAATTTAGATACTCTAATTTTGTTATTATTATTAATTTATTATTATTATTATTATTATTATTATTATTATTATTATTATTTTAATGTGTGCATTCCCACAACATAGATATCTTTAATTTTCTGTTTTCTATATGAGAGATAAGCCATGGCCCAAGCCCAGTCTTTTGTTATAGTAGTTTTAATCTAGCATTCCAGTTGTAAGTATTTACATTATTTAACATAGTACTAGCATTGTTTGGGGTTTATTGTGTATGGATACATAGGTGATTGTATGAATTGTATAGTCAAATGGGAGTAATTGCATGGATACATAGGTGATTGTATGAATTGTATAGTCAAATGGGAATAATTGCATGGATACATAGGTGATTGTATGAATTGTATAGTCAAATGGGAGTAATTGCATGGATACATAGGTGATTGTATGAATTGTATAGTCAAATGGGGGTAATTGCAGGGCATGTAAAAACATGAGATAATTAAGAGACATTTTAAAAAAAACTTGAAAAACTTGCACCTTCTTATAAACTGATTTAGCTCCATAAACAGTGTTATTTCAACTTAAAATGGTGAAAAAATCAGTTTGATACTTGAACTTGCATCTGCACAATGCTGAGTTGAAATTGTGAATGTCAACAATCAATTTTTTGCATAACTAACTATAATGATTCTTGGACTTGTGAGAATCAAACATGTAAGATATTGCTTTGACAATGATTTGTGGTAATCAAGACTCTTATAATATTGTATTATTGAACCCCAAATAGATATCATCGATCCTTCCGACACATAGACTTTAAAAAGGTGTCCCATTATTACCCCTCTTAAAATTACTATATTGTAAATATGAAACCCATGAAACGATGTGTCCCATCATATTTATCCCATCAGTGCAGTAAGTGAGTGGTTTGGGGTTAATTATGGGACACGTTTTTTTTGCAAAAAAAAACTTTAACAAATAGTTTTTGCAGTTTTTGCTTTATAATGAGTATATGCCCCAGGTATGTCCCACTATTATTCCAATTTCTCAGCTGTAGTTCAGACCAAATTGTCACAACCTCCAATTTTTAAAACAAACCTTATCAGGCACAGATGAAACTGTATTATGTGGAATAAGTCTGGAATATTTTGGTAAAATATTTCTTTTTTTCTTGTTACAGGAGTGTTAGAAGTGTGAACACACATGTCTTCACAGAGTGATATGGCAGAATATCAGGAACCCATTCCTTGTTACTATACAAGATTCCTATGATAGCATTGACAGTGACAGATACAATGGATACAACGAAACACATAAAAAGCCTTTCCTTGAAACAACCGATGATGATATGTATATACCACTCCTCCAGAGAAAGAGAAAGTATATCCTATGTTATAAACATATCCACGTAGATGTAAATGGTCTATACATCTTTAAACTGTTTATCATTTTGGACAACCTGCTGAGTGCAATGATTATTTTCAGGAGTCGCGTAGAATGGGGTGGACGAGATGGAAGGTCAGGTTCATGTTGTCCTGGCTTTATATGCAAAATGTTTAGGATCAAACAACATTTCAAAGGCAACAAAGGAGTTCTGTGGAAACAATCAAATATGTAGAATAGTGCTAATAAGGAAACAGTCTGGTGGACTAACAAAGGAATTGAAAATTAATTTATAATCAATGTTGTCACATTTGTCGTGTCAATGTAATACCATGATGTGCAACAATGAGCTACCTGATCTAGATCTTCAAGTCTTTGTGAGATATATAATATGTAATATATTGTGAGTATGCATATATTTCGTATCGTTTGTATAAATATATTTTATGTAGCAGATTTATTCAGTGAGTGGTATTCAGTTTATTTTCACTCATCGGAAAATGGGTTTTTATAGTAATTTCCTATTTAGTCAGGGAGCCAAAGGCCAAAAAACCAGTATCAGGTCAGCCTATACATATTCTGAGATCTCTACCCAGCTTGAGCATAGGGAGGCAATAAAAAACGGTTTGTTTTAGTAAATTTCGACATTTCAACATTTTGGAGATCCTTTATAAGGTGAGAAAAGGACAAAAATAGCCAATACCTTTGTTGACGTCAGCATTTTTCGGATCCACTCATAGAGAAACACATTGGCCTGCATTGAAATAGCTTGATATGACATGGTTCGTTACAATGCGACTTTCAGGTCAAGAGATATCAGAAATTTAAATTTTAAAATTGTGCAATGTCAGCAGAAATTGTGTATTTCTCTAATCTGCGTGTATCTCTTCAGTGTATGTTATTGTTGTTCATGTTGGTTACAATGACTTTCATATGACTTTCATAATTCATCTAAGTGGTCCCTGCGCATGTGTAATATCCTACAAGTTGGTTACAATGACTTTCATAATTCATCTAAGTGGTCCCCTGTGCATGTGTAATATCCTACATGTTGGTTTCAATGACTTTCATAACTCATCTAAGTGGTCCCTGTGCATGTGTAATATCCTACATGTTGGTTACAATGACTTTCATAATTCATCTAAGTGGTCCCCTGTGCATGTGTAATTTCTTACAAAAGTCCCAAAGAACTGTTTTTCCTATGGAAATCATGTACAGCTACCTGAAATTAATTCACAGCGGGTATAGCATTTAAATGTGTATATTAACTTGGGACTATTTATGCCATCACTTGGCTCACTGCACTACCTTTTATCATTGTGTTTGTTTTAAGAGGACCACGATGAAAATAAAGCTATGCTTTTCTTGTGCCATCCTTCCATCAT
>JANTOQ010609789.1:0-10554 GCA_027564595.1 Bythotiara depressa
TAGTCGTTAGTATAAGGCAGCCGTCCGTCCGATTAGCAATAGGCGGTCTTAACTAACGACTAATGGCATAAAGTCTAGTTGTTTATAGACCTTCACTAAATTTATCGTTGCAATTAATTTACAATCATGCACGTGATATATTACAATCATGCACGTGATATATTACAATCATGCACGTGATATATTGCTACAAGATTCCGGAATAATTAATTAAAATGGACTCCTACAAGCGATGAGAGTAAAGCTGGAGAAACAAAAATGAGGAAAATATTTTATTTTTCAGTTCTGCAAAATATATTAAGTATTATATTGGCAATTTCTATACTATCCTCCCATTTTATCATTCGCATTTCGTGCGTTTATAAACATTATTTGACACAGGCTCTCCCTCAAATATCATGAAGAGGATTCCATTTTTCGTAGTATAAACCAGAAACAGAAAATACTGTCATAGAGAAGAAAAGATCAGTATGGACTTAGTTAATTAGTATAGCATATAAAGAAAGTACCTGTTAGATCACAGTTTGTTGACTCGTCTAACTGGAACTGCACAGTTTAAACAATTTATCATTTTTCAGTTTCAGTTAGGCAAGTCGAGAAACTGTGATCTAACATACTTATATAATGTTTGGAGAGTGAAAACAACCTTCTAAAATTTGATAGATTGTTTCTTCTATACCGTGCTTTGTCTTATTTGGTGTTGTCGTGTTGTCCTGTGTCCTGTTTTATTTATTTATATATTTTTTATTGTTTATAATTGGTGTAATTTATATTTTTCTAGAGTAAAAAAAAAGAAGAAGATTGTTTCAGCAAAATAATAATTAAAATGTTGAATAAATTATATCTAAACTATACTTTACTTTTTCTTACACGGAGGTTTCGAGAAATATAAGTAAACTGTGTTTATACCACGATTAAAAAGAAAAAAAAGTTTCAATGATGCTGAAAAACATTCGTAATTTTGGATTATTATGTTCAAGATATAATATTTTAACGTAACAAAAATGTTATCTAAATATAACTGATTCCCACGCTTCCATGGCGACGTTTTGTAATAGGTACAATAATTAACTAGCAATAGCAGCTGCTAACACGATCCCGTAAAATACGGCTTGAATCTATTTATTTTTTATTTGTGGCTCTAAAGAGAGCCATTTTTAATGCTGACGACAGATTTACAGTCTCTGTTTAGACTTCTCTTCAAGCAAAGTGGTTGTTAACCAAAGAATGGCTTCATATAAAATTCTTCAAAGATGATGACTGAGATATTGGGTCATTTTTAGTGTTTTAGAGAAGTTTTTTAAGTTCAAGAATAATGTCTAATATTCAGACAATAATCATATGATACACCAATGATTCGGGCATAAGTGGGGGTAACGCAGTGTCGTTATCATGGTCATTGTTCGGTGGTGGTGGAGAAAGCTGAATTTCAGACCCTCATCTGCTGATAATTCTGGGGTATAGACAATATCATACTCTTGACTAACATCTCCTACAACAAGCTGAGGAACACGAACTTCATCACAGAAAGTTATAACTGGGCATCCAAAATGACGGACACACACGTCATCATTACCGCTGCTGTTGTCACATTACGAAGAATAACATCTTTCATTTTGTTGACAGCTTTCCCTCCACATCACTATAATCAAAACATTACTTCACGAGTAACCAAATGTATTAGTAGACGTCTGCGAATAAAAAATGTTCAATATGACAGATTATTTATGGCAGAATTCAAGTTTGTTAGCTACGGTATCTGCAATAAATAAACTAGCAGAATCTGCCTAGTCAAGACTTACCTTATATCTGAGCTGAAATTATATCCATTCAATAATTCCCTATCCAACTCACATTCTTCATCACTACTAAAACCTCCAACAGAAGAATTTATGTCACTAACAATGCTCTACAACAAACAGAAATCTACAGCATGTTTCAACGAGTTTCCTGGTGTTCTTACTGATGAATCTTCTGGAACGACAATAAACGTTTTCTTCGTGTGTGTTTTTTTATCAAATGCCGTCATATTTTTGACAAATATAAATAGTGTAATCTGACGGGACTGCTGAGCATAATTTCGAGTTAAGTGACTTCTACAGGGCCCACATGGTGGAGACTGCAAGGCGGAAAGATTTTTTAATTCCAGGACCACCCAGATGATCGGGAAACGCTATTTCAGGAAGTTAACAAAAAACTAATCTAGTTTGGTTAACAATAGAAAATAGTTTATAATCTGTATAAAAACAGTATAAAAGTATTGCGTAAAGAACAGACAATTAACAATTAACAATTAGCATAGTGAGTATGAAAAGATTTGATAACTACAAAACATATTTTTCTTACACCTGAAAGGGTGAAAAATATTTTTCAACTTTTTCAACTGCCTCCATACTTAAAAAAAAAAAAAAAAAAAAAAAAAGATTCTGGTAAAGTAAAGTAGTACGTACTCTCCAAAGATGACAAGAAGAAAAAGTTTCCATTTTATGCAGCGGAATTTACGCTTTTGTACAACACCTAATTAATCATAATAAATCTAATGAAAGGCAACTTAACTGAAGAAACGAGACTCTTAGACCATTTGCCAAAGTTTCTTCTCACGAAACACAAAACTTTCGCGAAGTTTTTGTCTCAAAAATTTATTCTCGCGAAAGTTTCTTCCATCAGAACAAAAAACAAGAAGCGCCGTACGCTTGAAGATAAATTAATTTCTTAAAACATCCCAATAATTGTATGATGAAATAGTTCCAATGTCTTCTTCAACAAACTGACAAATCCTAATTGGGTGGGGTTTTTCGTGATCTCAGTGATGGGCTACGTCGATACTTCTATATATGCCGTAATATTTTACGTTCATAGTTGTACACATATGATTTTCTAAAAAGCTACCCTGACGTCATTCATAATTTTTGAAAAATGCTTCTGCGTCTAAGCGTTAATTTACCACCATCTACGTTTGAAGTACTTATAACTATAGGAAAGCGGTTTGAAGTACTTATGACTATAGGAAAGCGGTTTAGAAAAAACTTTTGTAACCTCATAATAACGTGAACAATGGGTTTGGTTATTGAAATCATATGTAACATTATTGAGATTATATTGTTAACCAAGTTGAACTTCGTATGACCAACGGGAGGTGGTGTTTCAAAATTTAATGGGTTGTACCATCATCAAGTTATCGATGGGTCTAATAAATAATTTCATTAAATGCCAAAGATTCAGGCTCGTAATACCGGAAAGAGGTTTCCCAAAACACCGCATTGACGTGGTCATGGTCATGGCGAAGTTGAAATTATATTGTTTTCATTAACAAACTGGGACCGGTCAAGTTTGAGGTAGTTTAAGTTAGCGCCTTAAAAAACAAAAAATATCAGGCACGTAAGCACGAGGATACGCAAGGCACGTAAATATAAGGACAAACACGTTGGCACGTAACGCACGAGGGCACTTAAAGTACGGGGAATGGAAAGCACGAGGGCACGCAAAGCACGAAAGTACGTAAGCACGAGGGCACGTAAAGCACGGGGTACTTAAGCACGAGGGAACGTAAAGCACGAGGGCACGTAATATAGCAAACTCCATTTATGGACTTATTAACGCCTTCTTTCGTCTCATTCTGAGTCAAGCGAGACGCATCCCTTCTCCTTTTTCGAGAGCAGCGCGATAAGAATACTATTAGGTCAGTAACAAAGTACCAAATTTACCAAAGTTTTGCGCGTCTTACGTCTGGATTGAAAAATTAAAACATTAGTTGAATAAAAAAGCTTAAACTTCACTTGTGGCACGCTAATTAATGAAATTAATTTTGATTAATCTTTGCTGCTTACCGATCACCGTAGTCTAGTTGAATGATTACTGTCATAACTACCATAAGCGCCTCTAAAGTGTTAAAACCCGTTGATAAGGGTGTTGGCGAGGCAAGAAATCTGTACGTGGGCAAATAAATCCCAGTTTTTGACAAGGAAGGCTATTTTTTATGATTTGTAAAGGGCATAATTTGATTCTACGGTAAATTTTGCTTTTAGGGAGACCATTTTATTTTTATTATATGATTTTGGAAGGGGAGTTCCCCCTTAAGTTAATCTGAAAGAAGTAAATTGGAAAGCTTTAAGGTTCGCCTATAAAAAATTGATCAATTTTTTTGATTTTAGGGAAATAATTGTTTCTGGTACTTTAATCATCATAATTTTCAGTTATAATAATTATTTGGTAGCAAATCGCAGTAAATCCCTTAAAAACCTCGCTCGTCCGTTTCGAGTTGCGATTTCCGCTTAGTACTTCATTTCCGTTCTTTATAATGCGGAAAATACTTCATGTAGTGGCATATTATTACATATCAAATACGTATCGGTTTAGGGTTAGGACATCTATATGCAGTACACTACGTATCATATGCAACGAGAAATGAAGGACTAGCCCGATTTGCGTTCGAGTTATCTACTTTGCTATACCTATGCTTTACAATACAACAATATAGGTCATTGCCTTAGCTCCCCAAGCAGTTTATAAGCTTTTCCAAACTGCGTACTGTTGTTGTTGGACAGACAGACGATAATTTTTCGTTAGTTTTCTTCATTTGACCATAACTGTTAGTAACGGAAATGGGTTCTTCAGATCGTAGAAGGTAATCACTTTACTAAGAAGTTGCAGTCAAACGTGTTTTTCCAAATCCACCAACACCCACCAACAACTTTGTCTGTAAATAACAAAATTCATGTGAATACCTCTGCATCTGCAAAGAAGCTGAGAATGGAATCTCCTGCAGACACTTTGAAATGTGTTCACAAGGAAAACGAAGAATGTTATGTGCTAATGAACACTGAGCTGTTGATAAACTTTATTGCACTGGTAGGAAAGTTCCCTCACTGTACCTCCTGTATTAACCTTACTAACCCGGTTAATGAAAAGAAGGGACTCTCACATATATTTTATGCTTCGTGTCGTCAATATAACTGGGAAAATAGTTTCCATACCTCAAAAGAACTTGATTCTACTGGCCGTGGAAGAAAATAATTTAATGTGAACTGACGCATATAATTGTTTTTAGAGAAATGGAGAAAGGACACACAGCGATAGTTTTTGTCGTTGTATGAATTAGGCCGCCGCCAATTAACTACACGTGGATCCGTAGTGTAGTGGTTAACGCTCTCTCCTTTGACGATTGTATAGAGGTTTACGGATGAGACGTTGGGCAAAGTTTCCACGTGGAAGGACCTACTGTCCTCGCAGGGCCACGTCCACTATATGTTATATGTTGTGTGCGCCACTAGTCTGACAATATACATTAATTGTCCTCGTCAGCTAGTAGTGCAGTGTTGTGTATGCAGTGTTGTGTATGTGAGTGTCTGTAAGGTGTTAATACCTAACTTTAATAGGAAAAAAAATCTACACTTCCTATGAAAATACAGTGTTTTCATTTGCGTGCGTGACAGCTATGTTGGTGCAGCTCAGAAATCAATAAAAAAAGTACTTACAAAATAAAAAGAAATATTCCAACTGCTATTCATGATATATTAAAATATTCCAACTGCTATTCATGAAACCTATATTTTCTTACCAAGATCTCGGTGCCGATTCTTTACTTGAAAAGTGTCATGACGGGGAAACCCAAAATGTTATTGAGTCTCTCAATGGATTAATCTGGAAGAGGTGCCCAAATGATGTTTTTTTTTGGGAAAACAGTATTAGATATCTGCTGTTCTTTCGTTCAATGATGGTGGTGATGGTGTACTCAATGTTTTTTAAAACTCTGGCCTGAAACCAGGTCACTTCACAGTTTCGGGTTTTGTTTCTTCGAACAAAAAGCGCGTACAGGTTATAGACAGAAAGGCTTTAGACGTAACAACAACAAAAAAACGCAGGAAAAAACTGAGATCCCAAAGAAAAGGGTTTGGAGATCAGAATAAAGAAGCTAAAGGAGAAATACATGCTCGTGGTGCATTTTGAAAAACCACTTTTTGTTTAAATTCAACTTTTGTATTGTCGTAACATTTTCTTTTACTTAAACATTCGTTTTTTTGCGAAACATAGGTTTTGAAGATATATAGAAAAGATATATAGAAAAGAAATATAGAAAAGATATATAGAAAAGAAATTACCCATTTGCCTTGAAACTTGGTAGGAATGTAGTCTACAGAATTGATAATGTTGTGAACCTAAAAAAGTTTTATATATTTCTCACAAAATGTTGACAATTGCTGTAGCGGGTGTTTGTCAGCCTAAGATTTTGGGTTTGCGGCTAATTAATTATGTACCTAATTAATTTTCCCCATATTTTTTGTAAATTTTCTGCTTTTATTGTTGATTAACCAAAAATTACATTCAAATTGAGACACTGTTCCTTTACAAATAATATTTTTATAAATTAGCATTTCTTTTTGTATATAAAACTGTATCTAGCTCGGGAATTAATTTTATTTATTTTGGCGCCTTTGTCTCAAGTTAACATTTGCAACTGCACTCGCGTGCTTTTATTTGGCTTATCCAAATTTTATTGGAAATGAGAGGGGCGTAAAACCACCTTTGTTCAAAAAACGTTTTGCAAGTTCTTTTTGAAATTACTTCTTAATTTCATCCAGCATTCCCCACCGTTTAGAAATCCTGAAATTTCAAAGTTTCCATAGCAAAAAACGAAATTCTAAAGACTTTCAAAGATAACTGCTTTTAAACGTTTCCCCCCTGGGCTCTTGATAATTAATACCTTTTAAACCCTGGGAAAGTAGTTTATGGACGCTTTACTTGATAACGATAGAAAATAGCACCATTGTCATTTAAATGATCTATTACAGTTTGTCAAGAGCTTTCATTTCTACTTTCACTTTTATTGTTATTTATGTATTTATTATTTATTTTTGCTGATTTTTTTATGTCAAGAGAAATTACAGAATTAAAAAATGTTACGCATATGTAAAATTTTAATTTTAGTTTTAGAATTCACTTACACCAGCGCTGTAAGTTAAGAAATCATTAGCAAAAAGTGCAGAATTTGGAATTGATAGAACATATTGATAGTCAGTTGATAAGAGGCTGTTTGATATAGATAGCTCCTATAGCCCATAGCCCAAGAGACTATACTAAATTTGTGGATAATTATAAAATGGTTAGAGAGTTCGTTCTTTCAAGGTTTAATATAATTTAATAGTTTGAGCTTTCAAAAGAAACAATTAAATTTGTTCCATAACACGGCAGAAGAACGTTCAGCGACCATCTTCGTAGACATTCTCACATCGATCTTACAAAAAAACACTGTTTCAAAGATTTCTAAATAAACCTCTGCGAATAAGGGTGAAATGTGTGATAACAAAAAAGCAACCGGTTGTCGACAAAAATGTAACATCCTGGAACGACAGGAAACGTATAAAGTTTAAGAAAATTAAGAAAAAGTTACGTCGCCGACAGAAGTATGCGTCTCCGTGACATGCGTGTGTTTGAAACATCTACTGTGCTGCGCAACAACAGATGGATTATATAACGATTTTGAGTTCAAAATATGCTGCTCTAAATGAGTTAGATTTAGTTACCAGTTTAGTGAAACAAAGGACATGTCAATCATCCTTTTAAGGATACACGCAGGGAAAAAATTGATTGACAAATAAAAACTTTAAACTTGTTTTTCTCCGAAGCATTTTTTAGCAAAATGTGATGTAGTTTTTGTACTAACCTTTGATAACCCTTCGTCGTAGAAGTTTTCAGTTAAAACTATTGAAAAGAGCACAGTCGGTTCTATAATAGGTTGCCTCGTGTGTAAAAACGGCGTTTTTTGAGAGTGGATTTGATTGGAAATATCCGCAAGAAGAAAAACGTTAAAAAAAATCTGAGACAAGCGATTTAAGTTCTATGTTAGACAAACCAAATAAGCGCAAAGTATAAGGAAGATATAAATTTTCCTTAAAAAATTAAACCAAATGCAGAAGTCTCTGTAGAATTGAGAGTAAAAAAAAAAATGCATTTTTCTGCAAAACGACGTTGCTTATATTTTTTTCAAGTGTGCCATCTTAACCTAATATGAACGTTATATAAAAGGTGATAAAGCAGACTTTCTAAAAATTTTTGCTTAAAGAGAAAAAGCTCTGTTTTTAAAACTGTAGATTTTCCCTGTGTGTATCCTTAAGTAGTAGATTATATCGTACATGATTTATTTCCACAAACTCTGATTGGATGTAGCTTAAAAGTTCTCAAAATTGATTGGTTATTATTAACCAGTTTAAAGTTTATACGTAATGTTTAGAGGCAGTTAAAGGGGGACAAGTATTCTACGGATTTGGATTAATTTTTCTATTATCATTAATCATTGTAAGTAAAAAAGCTTGCGAAGGAGAGTCCAATGATTTTACATTCACATTCAGAAAATGCCCTACCACTCGGTTTTTCTAAGGTAACTACTGGTAGAGAGTTGCATTTGCCATGTTATATGGTCCTGGCAACAAATAATCACTAAGACATGTTTCTAAAGTACTCTAGAGTATATAAAAGAAGAAAAGAACAAATAGTATAATTTCATCGTAACTATTACATTAAAATTTGCAAATTCTGCCGACGTCAGCAATGTATCATGTAACTAAATCCATCATATTGGATGCCATTATTTAATTTATATGTTATGGTGATTATCTGTACCAAGTTTCATTAAGGAAGCATTTACGGTTAGAAAGTTATCGGGGTAGGGCAATTTTTCTGGAACTAATGTCAAATTTGTATAATGAATACAAAATATCAATCACAGTAAAAGCTATGTAACAAATCCAATAATAATCGAACGGAGTATATTGCAGGGCGACAGTATGTCCCCTTTACTATTCAATATGTGCTTCATTTCAATCCCCTGATGGTAAGGTATGTACTAAGTCAATTCCCCACCGCTAAACATTGGTTGCAATTTGCAGATGACACCCTCATAATACAATCCTTAACCAGTAACAACCAAATGTTGTTAAACCTGTTCTCAAAATGGTCCAATACCGATCTTATTATTCGGGTCGACAAGAAGTATTCAGTATCAACCATATATTAACTCCTCAATAACATGTAACAAGTCTATCCTGAGAACAACAAGTAACAAGTATATCCTTAGAATAACATGTGACAAGTCTATCCTGTGAATAATGGCGACAGATATCGCTATCTAGGGAAAGTTTTCAACTTCAACAAGAACAATACGTGGTTACATCCTTAGAGTCACATATTGAGAGATTATATATGTTTCTTCTGACAAGGTAAGAATTGTTAACAAATACGTGTATAGCAATACTAAATGGCCCAAACCTAGCTCAACTTCTACCCACTTTGCGCAGGATCTTGGAATTATATCATTCAAATATTATCCGAAAATTATACACAGCTACAAAACCAGATCACGTGATTAGTGATGAGTTTGTGGGAAAAGCACAAAATTATAATCATTCCAGGAAGAGTATAGTGTACAAAGACCTACAGAGAAAAGCAATAATTAATTCAACCTGGTCCTCTTTCCGAAAATTAAAGAATGAGATGAGAACACCATCGCCAGATTCCTTACAAACAACATAGGACCCGCAAGAATAATGCAGTGGCGAAAGACCATAAATCGATTACCAGATATCTTCTCCTTCTGCCGTAGATACCTAATTTTAGCCTTGCTAAAGGGAGACGTGGCTTGGTGCAGTGCGCAAGCAAGTGAAATGTGGTAACTTTGGCGTCTGGATTTCACAAAGGGCTTTAACCCTATTAAGCCTGAGGGGGGGGGGGGGGAGGTTGAGGGGTAAATTTTTTGCCCACGTCATGTGTCAACTATTTTGACCTAATTGTCAAGACAATAGTCCATATTGACTCTGGTAAAAATTCCAAAACTTAATTCCATACATATCAAGAGATATAATAAGATAGGTACCGCGGGCACCCCACCCCACCGCACCCCATGCTTTGATCGAACAAAAATATCCCGGGATTAATAGGGTTAAAACAATAAATTTTAGACCCTAATCTTAAGGCTTTAAGATTTAGAACCTGCTGTTCCACAAATATTTGTGTGAAAGCAAAAGTAATCACTTTCCGAGGATCCGGTTAGTCAGCACACAGAATGGTGTGTAAATGTGATATACATAAGTTATGAGAAAATCCAAAATAAACTAGTGATTACAAATGTTATTAGCCACTAAATGTTCCACATCTTCCATTATCTTGTGTTTTTAAACATATATTATATAGCTGTACTAAAGAAATTTATACATTTCCATATTGTTGCTTTAGTTCAAAAGAAAATCAATGTTATTAAAGTCTTAGGAACCTGTATGTCTTACCAAGACAAATTTGTAGCTACATTCACTCGCATACACAACACTGCACCACATCCGACGAGGACAAATAATGTATATTGTCAAACTAGTGGCGCACAAAATATATAACATATAGTGGGAGTGGTCCTACGAGGACAGTTCCTCCACGTGGAAAAGTTTCCCAACGGCTCATCCGTAAACCTAAACTTCCATACAAGATATAAATATTTGCTCCAGCCGGGAAATTATGTTACATTGTGCCATTAAATATTTCTGATTTGATTCCTTACTGACATTGTAAAAA
>JANTOQ010610011.1:0-10553 GCA_027564595.1 Bythotiara depressa
GGAACATTGCTTATTCTTTTGTATTGTAATGTATTGTCCTCTATGTGTATGTCCATGTATTACTTTTTATTTATATACGTACACTTTTTAAGTGAGTTAGTGAGTTATGGTTGTAATTATTTTGGTTTATTGAATAGAAAAAAAAAGAAAAAAAAAGAAAAAGAAAAAAAAAGAAGAATAAAGATGTACATACGCATGTGCAAAATATTTCGTTAAGTAGAAAACCAGCTTACTTGTAGGAATATTGCTAAAAATAAAAATACGTGGTTGTCAACATATATTTCGTGCATTGTGTTACATGGCATAATAATACATAACAAAAATGGTACCGATTAATTAATAAAATTCTTCATCGCTGATGAAAACGTACAAACTAAGAAATGTATGTGTAAAAGAAGATACAAGATACAAGAGAACACGTAATCAAGCTTATCCAAGGTTTTTGAGAAAAGAGAAAAAAGAGACTGGGGATGAGCTTGTAACTTAAAACAATCCTTTTATCGCTTTTAATTTTAATTCGCCTCGTGGAAACCCGCCTAGGCGGAATTCCACGAGGCGAACTAATTCGCTGAAGCGAATTTTTCCTGCAATGTGATTGGTTTGCGTCAAAAATCCGCTTTAAAAAAAGTAGAAATCATTCGTACTTTTTTTCGACGTTCGGATAAAACAATAGAAAGGGGTCATCTTTTCGCATCGCACGAATTAATTCGCCTCATGGAAATCCACCTTAATAGAGAAAAACGCTTGATTTATGTGGTTGAATAAATATATAAATATTAATAAATAAATTAGATAGATTCTTTCGATTCTTTCACAATCAAAACTGTCACTTTTGGTTGAACAAACACAAATATAAAAACAATAAAGTAATCGTGATATTTCTCATTACGAAAAGAACGCATTTTAAAAATCGACTCATAAAGAGAATTTAAAAACATTGTCACTTGGCAATCTCTAGGAATTATATAGATTTTCAATGAGAATTTTATACTAGACAATAGATATATTAAAGGGTTCACAGACTCTTGTTTGTTTGGTGTTTGGGTTATATACTCCGATATTCGGTATCTACTTCAAATTTTCTATCGGAGAAACTATTTGGGCGCCATTAAATTGGTGCAAAAAGTTTGGTGCAAAAAGTATCCTTTTAACCCTTTAACGCATAATAAGAATACCTCCTGGTTATATTTAGCTCCCCATTGGAAACCTTTATAATTTTATGAGGAACCAGGGGTCTTATCAGCTTTTACCAAATTTATTATAGATAACATTTCCAATAATTAACCCCCTGAAAAAAGCAAAATATCAAAGGAATGACCAATTATTTGATTCCTTTCCGGGGACATTATGAATTAAAGGGTCAAAGGCACGGGCTGAGAAGATTTAACACTTATGAATAAACAATTAAAAAAAAATTAGAAAAACAATAAATAAATAAGTAAATAAATGACAAAAATGTACAACATGATAAAAAGTTTAATTTTCTCCTTCGCTGGCAGGGGATTCGTCATCGTCACTTCCACTCTCACTTTCAGATACATCTTCTGTCTCTTTTGATAAAACAGATAATTTTCCCTCTTGCTCCAGTCGTCGCTTTACAGCAGCGCTAACACAGAATGTTTTCACTTCTTCATTTGTCATTGTTCTCATTTTTCTTTCAATCGCCTGCAGACCGTCACACAACTATAAGTAAATAGCAGCATAGGTAAGAGATAAAAATAAAGTTGATAAAGTTGTTTCATGTTTCAAGAGAGTATTTATAAGCTTCTGATAAAGTTGTTTCGTGCTTCAAGAGAGTATTTATAAGTATCTGGTAAAGTTGTTGCATGCTTCACGAGTGTATTTATAAGCTTCTGATAAAGTTGTTTCATGCTTCAAGAGAGTATTTAGAAGCATCGGTAAAGTTGTTTCATGCTTCAAGGAGAGTATTTAAAAGCTTCTCATAAAGATTATTTCATGCTTCAAGAGAGTATTTATAAACTTCTCATAAAGGTTGTTTCATGCTTCAAGAGAGTATTTATAAGCTTCTCATAAAGGTTGTTTCATGCTTCAAGAGAGTAGTTATAAGCTTCTGATAACTGTTGTTTCATAAGCATGAATTTATATTTATATTATTTTGTATTTATAAGCATCTGATAAAGATTGTTTCACGCTTCAAGAAGTTATACGTCTCTGATAAAGGTTGTTTCGTGCTTCAAGAGAGTACTATATAAGCTTCTGATACGCTGCAAGAGTGTATTTGTAAGCTCTGGAATCCCGGATTGGCAGCCATGTAAAAAATAAACAAAAAGCCCGAATCTATAGATACATACCTCACTGTCGTACATAAAATAATCCAAACCAACAACAGCTTTCAGCATGTTCTTTTTCTTCTCATCTGCTTTATCAGGATTAAACCATTTTGTTTGCCGCACTTCTTCACCTTCTATGTTCCTCATTACATAGAGGCAATTTTCACACCTTTCGTTAAATTTCTCCATCATCAATTCCCATTCTGTCTTCCATTCTCTGTAGATCGGATCAAGGGTGAGGTCTGAAAATATTAAGCAGCTAATTAATTCTCCATACTCTTTTGTTACTGTCGCTATTTATTTACAAGAATTATTTTAAAATACCAATTGATATATACAATCCCGGTCAATATTTGTGGTAAATATGTGGTTTTAGACCCCTGTCATATATTACCAGTCCCTCAAATATGTGGTTTTAGACCCCAGTCATATATTGCCAGTCCCTCAAATGTGCGTAAAAAAAAACCCAACAAGAAGGAGAGTAGTTATTAGGTGGAGAGTTTGTAGTTCGCAAATACCTGCATTTTCTTAAGAAAAACATTGAAAATTGTGTTTATTTCAAAGTTTACAATGTTTTATGATTTCACATAGCACACAAATGTACAAATTAGGAAGCTAGTGAGTCCCACATACCGTTCAACCATTGTGTACAATCACAGTTACCTTTATTACCAAAGTACTTAAGATCCATGCATCTTAAATCATTGGTAAACTGAAAATTAAACTAAAACATTTAACTCATTAAAACCTCACTTGTGGTAAACTCATTTTGGTTAATTTGGCACCTTTTGCAAATTTTCGGCACCTTTCGCAAATTTTCACGAACAATTTTTCCTTAATTGCTGAATCATTTTATTTAACTCTTTAATGCACAGTGTACCCTGAAAATAATCAAATCATTGGTAATTTATTCGCTATTATGCATTTTTCCAGGGGGTTAATTATTGGAAATATAATGTAAAATAAATTTGATTATAGCTGATAATGCCTCCTGGTTGCTCATAAAATTATAAAGGTTTCCAATGGGAAGTTAAATATAACCAGGAGGTATGCTTATGCATTTAAGGGTAAAAAGTCTCGGTATGATTATTTTCCTTTTTGTGGTTTTTTCTAATTCTTTTAACAGAAGTTTCAATTGTTCACACGATATTGGAGTTTTTTGGTGTTTTAGACGCCCCCTGGGCTATTCCAACTGTACACCCACATGGACGTGATCTCCAGGCCCTTAAAACTTCATTTCTGACGGTATATTATCACTTTGGTGCCAACATATATTTCGTGTCTTTTTCCAGTACACTCATTTTTTTAATAAGAAACTAAAGTTGGGACCTTCTAGTGAGTTTCTTAATCTTTTCCCTGATTTTACTAGTGAAAGTTTCTTAAGAGTTTCTTATTTCAAGAAGTACTTCGCCGGGATTCAAGAAAAGACGAAACATAATTTTGCTTTTAAAAACGTAATAAAAATGAACAGTAGATAGGAATTACACTAAAACATAATAAAAACGAACAGTAGATAGGAATTACACTAAAACATAATAAAAACGAACAGTAGATAGGAATTACACTAAAACAGATTATTAAACAACAGAATCACATGCGAATAACATTCATCTACAAAGATTTGTGCAGATTACAAAACAACAAATACTGTACCTTTCAAATAAAAATAGATGAAAGAAATTTACGTGAAAGAAAAATTAAGAGGTTTCTTAATTTTGGTTGTAGGTACTAGAAAAGTTTCTTAACTTTTTTTCGATTTTATAAAAACAAATACGTGCATATAAATGATAAAGAACTTAAATTCCAATGCTTTAACCCTTCAATACAAGTCTCCCTGGAAAGGAATGAAATCATTGGTCATTTCTTTTCTGTTTGGTTTTTCCAGGGGGTTAATTACTGGAAATATATGTAAAATAAATTTGGTAAAAGCTGATAAGACCCCCAGTTCCCTATAAAATTATAGTGGTTTCCAATGGGAAATTTAATATAACCAGGAGGTGAGCTTATGCATTAAAAGGTTAAGATGTTTTATGTAAAGTTTCCAAGCACAAGTTTCATGAAAGTTCCCATGAGGTTGATCACTAAATCTTTATTTACGTCAATGTATAAAATCGCATTCTTGCTTTACTCTCATTCTCCATACTGCGCAGAAAATAAAAATGGTGGACAGATAGATAGTTTGGTGGGAGTGTATGTGCCAGTGCGATTTCATGAAAAGTGTTCACATTTCAGAGTCCAATACTGAAGCACACGAGGAACCCTCCTCCCTATAACAGTGACTTTTAGTATCTAAGTACCTAAGATTTGTGTGTCATAAATAATTGTTCAATCTGAAAGAGGAAAAAGAAAAACAGAAAAACTTTAAATGCATGGAAGCTGTCTCATCCACTTGTGGAACAATGTTTTTTATTAATTTGGGCATCTATAAACTATTACGTAGAGGATTGTAGTTCTTTATTTTTATGACACTCAGAAGTTGATTCATCATTTGTGATGCAATTTCCCAATTCTCCATAAAAATCAGAAAAACAGGCCGAACTAGTAAAATGAGAATAACGCGAGGATATAGATGAATTGTGAGAATTCAGCTTTACTATGCTTTTGAACCAGAATATGTACTGAGTGTTGAAACATAAAATCTATATTTAAATAGTGTCTCCACACAAATAAGCAAATAAAAAAAATAGTTCTTACCGGCACCACCTGTTAATTTCTTCACACGCTTTGACATAAATGACAATACATTGGATGGCTCATCTTTATCTTCTTCCTCTCTGATCTCCGCAAAAGCATCACATACAATCCCAATAAACATGTTAATGAGAACCATTTGAATAGATATCATATAAGTGAAGAATAAAATTGGACCAAGACCAGGAGCATTGTCAAAAAGTGCATGAATATCAAACTTTCCCAAAAACATTTTTGTCAGAGACACAAAACTCCTCATAAGTGAGGAGTACCCTGGCAACTTATCAACAAAGAGGCAATGGGCAAGTGAGACGAATGCCATGAATACAATAGCAAACATCATACCAAAGGATGCCAAAGGTGCACCAAGGATGGACATGGTTTTTGTCAACAAACCAATACGTCGATTGAAGCGAAGTATTCGTAGGAATTCTAGATTAGTAGCAAACACAACGAAACCAATAAACGCCATGATAAAATATTCCAATTGCCCAACATATCCAAAGCTAACAAAAAGTTCTGGTTCCTCTATATACTGTTGCACAGCCCAAGTCACCGCCAGACTCCTTGCAATGGTACAAACGGCTGCTCCGACAGAGCAAAAGGTGACAATAACATGGAGTGCATTCCATGTCACTTTCATGTATTTCTTAAAACCTTGCTTTCTTATTGCCTTAATGCTTTTATATATACCAATAATAGTAACAATGACGAACGCAAAATCGAACAACATGATTATGTCACCCAGACCTCCAACATAACGATACAACCTCAATGATTGGATGTTGGAGAAGTAGTTCCAGCCACCAGTTGGTAGCACTTCATGCAAGAATGTAGCAATTAGCAAGAGATTTGTGTTGGCGTTGTAGATGTTTGCTTCAGTGAATACGGCTCTTGTGTAACGATCAATCCAGAAGTCATCTTTCATAGCTTGGAGAGCTCTCTTAGCAATTCTTTTGTTGGGACCAATACTCACAGAATACGATGATCCACTGTACGTTGCAAACTTTCCAAAGAATGGGAAGCTCTTTAACTCAAGAGCAGCTAAAACAAGTAACATAATCAAAGTATGGCATGAATATTTGTAAAAATATAACCCCAGACATACCAGGGAAAAGTTACCACAGTTCAACTGGAACCCTGAAAATTGAAAGCTCTAAGTATAAAAAATACACTGGTTGATCCTAAAATGTCAACAAAATCTATGAAAAATTGTTTTCGTATGATGTTTAACTCTGATAAAAATGCTCTATGACCTATGGATGTCGCAAACAGATCTTCCTCCACACTGTCTATGGCAAATGTACAATGCAACTGGTTGTTGTTCCATTATTCTTCAATTATTCTACTAATTTTTGAGTTATTTATTTATATACACAATATGTATATCAAAATGTATAGCTAGCATCTTACATGTGTGACGCCATGGTGTTTCCAGGCCCAAGTAGAGAGCCTTCCTTTTTCCTCTACGTGCTCTGTATCGCATTGTTTTGTTAAGTTCTGGTTTCCAACCTGGTGCATAGTTTACTGTATCTTCAACACCCCAACTGTATGCTGCATTACATTCTTCCACTAGGTACTTAAACACTGGATGTTTAGTGCACGACACTAAAAAGGAAAGTGGACATTAGATCTCCAACAAATAACATTAAAACTTGAAGTATTTTTACAGCATTGTAGATGTGGAGATGATAGGCTACTTTCCATATAAAACAAGTTTTATTTTTGTTAAACTCCACCACAAAAACAATTGGGAATATTCTACAGATAATAATAATTGGTTTGGTTTATGCGACTGTGGTGCAGTGGTATGCACCTTCGGTTTTCACCGGTGCTATTGTGGTTTGATTCTTGGCCTGAGAATCGATACTCTTCTCCGGTATGCTTCAGGAGCCGTCGACTGATTGCATACTGGTCTTAGGAAGGCAAGTTAGAGCAATTCCTCAAGCGGTAAGTTAACTCCGGTTAGCGACGTTTGAATATTTGAAGATACATAATATTATTTGTGTCCAGGAATATGCTTGTGTTGACATTTCAGTTGTCATGTATTTTATTATAAACTTGCTCCGATCATCCTTTTTCTCATGTAAACAATTGTAATTACGAATCTATTTTTCATGAAAATCAACAAAAAATAATGACATGAATTCAAATATGCAAATTTTCAAGGTCTAATTTTATGATAATTATGGAAGTACAATATTATGGTGGATCTTCCAAGATACCAAATATTGTTTTTAATTTAGAATGTAGTAGTACATCATTCCAAATTTCAGGAAATTGCCTATATTTGTTCAATTTCCATGTAACAATATCTTATACTGCGAATTTCAAATCCCCAGCTCCTTCGGGAATGCCGATCTTGAAACTAAACTACAAAATGTTCTGATCTATATTGCTGAGCTGGAAGTTAAATTCATGGTTACACCATGTTTTAATGCCAGAAATAAAGTAAATCAAGCCATATTTTTACATAAGAAATCTTCATTTGTGGTACGTAAAATCACAGTAACACCATGTTTTAATGTAAGAAAGCTTTGTTCATGGCAGCTAAAATGGTGTTAAAAACATGTTTAATGCCAGACCTTTCAATCATGGCATGCAAAATAAAGTTTCCTAGATTCAGAGGTGAATGAATGCCTCAATCAGAAAACTTTATGGCTATCCTTATCCATGTTTGAAGACATGTGATGAACGACCTAGTTGATCACGAAAATCATGTTTTTAACACATATAAATGTTTTTCACGAAAATCCTTATGTTTTTAAACATGTATGAACATTTTTATGCTTGTGTTGTATCCTTGATAAATTTCAACATAGATAAACGTTTTTACAAGGATTTCAAATATGGCACCTATTTTCTCAGAAAATTTTATAGATTATTTTCTGTAATGTCATTTCAGATTGTGCTTTCAATCTTGGTCACACTGGATAACAATTCAATATACTTACTTTGATTAACCCGAAGCTGTCTAAATCTAGCCATGGCCAAAACTTTCGATGGCTCATTATCAGCAACAAATCCAGATGTATATGGAAATTTTTTATTATCGCCATTATACCAGCCAATTGGAAAAAGATATTCTATCACAGAATATCTTGCCCAATCAAACCATTCAAGACGATTGGTTATCTAAATTAAACATCTTCAAATAGAACATTGAAACCTATCTATGTTAAATATATGTAAATAATGTTGGGTTGCCAAATGACTATACATTTTTCCTAGAAGTATCCAAGAAGTATCAGAAACTTCTATTTTACATGTGCGTAATGACATTTACATGTGCGTAATGACATTTACATGTGCGTAATGACATTTTGGCTGAAGCAGCTTTATCAGATACAAACATTGGACTAAATTTAAGTCAGGTAATTGATGTAACTCTGAAATCATCAAGACCCAACTAACTTTTCTAGTAAAATAAACCAGGATATCAAGAAGAATGTTATCCTGGTCTCCTGCAATAATAAAGAACAAAGGAAGCACTGTGTCTTTAACACTTTAATGCATAGTGTCCCCCTGGAAAAGAATGAAATATTTGGTCATTTCTCTGCTATTTTGCTTTTCCCAGGGGGTTAATTATTGGAAACGTAACGTAAAATAAATTGGGTAAAAGCTGATAAGATATTGGGTAAAAGCTGATAAGAGACCCTGGTTGCACAACAACTTATAAACGTTTCCAACGGGAAGTTTGATATAATCAGGAGGTATACATTAATATCAAAACATTACATTGCAAATGGAACATGTTATGGCACTTACAGATTTTGCATCTACAACTTTCCTAGCATTGTCTTCGGCATATGTCTTTCCAGCAAAATAGGATTTTGTAACACCATTGCTTCCACAAAGGTGATGTACACTTTCAGCAAGTGGGTAAGAGAATGGATCTGAAGCAGCATAAGCCACCATTAAACAAAGCATAACAAACAAGAGGTGGGTGACTATTTCCTTGATGATTGCTTTAATTTTTTTCTCCTGAAAGCAAAACAAAAACACAATGATTTTATAAATATATATGCTATTTCAGAACATAAATAAATAAAATTCAATGTGGCTTTGAATACAGTTACCTCTGCTTAACTCAAATACTTTATTTATTATTATTTATTTATTTTTACCCAGGGTATCCTCTTAAAGTACTGTTATCAATGAGGGTCCTGCAATCGAAGTCCTGATTGTAATTAAAGCTCCCATTTGAGCTACTGGGGTTTATAATCGACTCTGCAAGTCAAGTTCTTCCCAATGAGACAATTCAGAAGTAAAACTGTCATGCACAGGCAGGGTCAAACCATGGCAATTCCACAATTTAGGCTCTAAGTAGCTAGATTACAGATACATTCCTCTACATGCGCCTTTCAAATGAATAACTTGAATAACTCAAAGATTCTCTTACTCATTCCATTTTTCCATTTACCTTGAGTTTTGATTTACAGTAATAAGCCCTATAACCTTTGTCTGGACTTCCTTTTTGGTCTCTAGACATGTTTTCAATTGGGAAATTAGATAACTTGAACTTTCATAAAAATTTACTTCATTTCTATGAACATACACGTTTTTTATTTTAGCAAATATTCATCTAAAACTTACTTGCAATCTCTGTTGTCTTGCTTCTTCTAAGCGTTTCTCATCTGGTAACCTGAATTCTGTCCTTTTCCTTTTATGGGCATTCGCAGCCTCCTCCTCTAACTCTGCATCTTCAGCATCACTATCTGTAATCAAAGAAAGATACAGATTTAGAAGGGTGGAGAGCAAAACATGGAAATCTTTGCAAAAGCACTAACGCTCTACAAAATGTTTAGGAATTTTTCTCATTTTCACATATTGCATTAATACCATTGATTGTGGCACACATAACAGATAACTACAAACTATGGCCTATGAATTTTGACAAGTGGTCATATAATTACATTAGTAAAGCCTGGGTTGTGTGAGTCTACCTTTCTACCATCACGGAGCAGCTTATACACTCCTAGTCTCATTTTCTCTCTCTCCCTATTTAAGGACTTGATAAGAATTAAATTATTTGAAAAGAGCTTTGCTTTCCCACCAAAGCTTTGCTGTAACAGAAAAAAGCAAAGAAAAGAAACACCTAATCAAAATAATGATATCTTTCCGTTAATACTTTATCTTCCAACTGTTTGGTCAGCTAGCTCCCCTTGAAATTCTCGATTACCTACAGCAGTATGTTAATTAACTTTATTATTAATAACTAATTTTATTATTAGCAACACACTTTTGAGAGTACAAAATTAAGTTTGAACTTTGGACTCTTCTTAATGAGAATGTTTTTTAGTGAAATAAAATAAACCATATTCTGTTTTGTACCCTTTACTCTAGGAAATACTTACTATGTAAAAGGACAAGGTAAAAGAATAGCCAATAAACTAAGATCCTTTCTTTAATTGATGGATGGCTCGTAGAGCTATTTTTTCCGTAAAGCAATTGCTCGATTTTGTGATGTATATATCAGGTTCCATATTAAGAATCAGTCAACCATGGAACTCGTATGGTGGGTTAGTTCTGCCACTTAAGGTAGCAGAGTACCCTATCAGAATGGGAATT
>JANTOQ010610233.1:0-10552 GCA_027564595.1 Bythotiara depressa
ATTATTTACATTATCTCAAAAATGACTTTTGCACTAAAGCACTCAACCCAAATTTAAAATGGTAGCTACTGTAGCTACCTATGTAGTAGGTAGCTATTATGCACTATAGCTAGCTAGGGCTAGCTCTTTGAGAGAAAAAATCTACATTTGGTATTAATAGGCCTATAACATAAATTATTTTGTAATAATATTTATATAGCTAGCTAGATGGATAAAGCAAATTTTTAAACACACTGCAAATTTTCTCAGATATCTGACAAAACCTGTTTATATATATAGACCTTTCTATTTGTTTATGTTTTGCCAAGACCCACATTTTACATACATGTCATTCTATCATTTTGTGTTTCCTTAGGTAAAATTCAAGATGGTTACACTTGATTTTCTGAGACTAGCAAGTCATTTTCTGTTGGCAAAACATGATATAAACAATAGAAAAAGGTATATAGCTACATATATTTACAACTCTCTCCAAACCCAGCAACACTCTACACCACTGAGCTACTCCTTTTTGTGTAGGAGATCGGATTCGAACCGATGACCTTTGCTGGGAGAGAGATTTTAACACATTTATCCCCCTTCAATAAATTGCTGTGAAAAAACTTTTTCTCTCTCTAAGATTTGCTGCTTGAGCACCTAGCTAGCTAGCTCTAGCATATCCTTTTCCAGCTGATATATAAAAATAGCAAAATACTTCTAGCTAGCTAAGCATATTATATTATAACATGTAATAGGTTTAGAGTAATAAATATATTTACTTACTAGCTAGCTAGCTAGTTATGCTAGACTAGCTATATGAGGCTAGCTAGCTGCTACTAGCTAGCTTCTTTTTTTTCCACATGGAACCTAGCTTAATTACACCTATCAGAGATTTAATTTTCTACTGACGATATGCTAATACTAATCTCTGTCTTCATCAAATAAAAACGAATAATTTTCATCACGATTCGTTTTTCTTTAGTTAGCTATCCTGCTGCCACTATAAATTTGTTACTAAACTAACTACTACGTTACCATATTGCGTGTTTGGCTTGCGGCATTATGCTGACGTCAGGAACCGGTCAGGAAAAACCGTTCAACCTCTTCCTATATATAAAAGAAGATTATCTTTAAGAGTGTTGTGCTCAAAACTATAACATCTAGTAGTCAAAACTATAACATCTAGTAGTCCAAATTAGAGTATGTGGCAACCATCCAAGGTTTGAAGATACATTTTCAAACAGGTTGTTTATTTATTTTCCGAGTCTGACTGTCTCCAACTTCTTGCAGCATGTGTGTATATAATATGTACCTGTTTACATGTTTATCATTTATTTCACATTCCAGGGTGTATATATTAAATATTATAAGTTTAAACATAATGAATAATCCCTTTCCCAACTACCCTAGAAGTTACTGATTAATACTACAGGCTGGAAAATCTCTTCCTTCATGTTCAGATTAAAATGGATAATAAAGTCAGGTAAAACAAACTTCTTTTCCAGACTCTTTCATTCAACTACACATATATTTTGAAAACCTTGAAACTGCTGATATATATGTGCATGGAATGGAGACTGTTTATATATTTTATGTATATAAGCTTTCCTAAAAATCTCACTCACGATAGCTACTTTATTTAATCCATGAAATCGAAAACGGGCATAGTGTTTTTCAAAATAGAATACACGTACATGCATTTCAATATTCCTTTGAAGCAAACTGTTCGTATTTTTACGTGGTTTCAAATTGTTAGATCCACACCCCTTACGGCCTGCACAGATTCCAAAACCTGACAAGGAAAAATCGTTCTGTCATTACTGCAACGATGAAATGGCAGAAACGAAGAAATGTTTCCTTATGAAACCTTAATTATGAAATATTATGGCATTTTTTTCTTCTTACTTTCTTATAGTTGCCAAATTTGGGGTCAAAACTCATCTATAATTCTAACAATAAACATAATATCCATCCTACAAAATAAAGCATTTTGGTAGTTTTTTGTAGAAAAAAGAATTATTTTTTTTATATAAACAAGAATGTGCATTTATTGAAGTGTTGCAAAGTAATAAACAAAATCTTTGTTGTTCTTCATCACTAGAAAATAATTAATAATTAATAATTACCCCATTGCGCATTAAGATTTCTTGGAGAAAATGAATAATGACCAAACTTTTAACTAACCACAGCCTTAACTAGCCATGTTGAGTTGGGAGGGACACAACAAAGTTACTGTAAACTTGTAAATAGTGGTGTTGTTTTTTGTATCTGTACTTCTTGTTTCTCAACCAAACTTTAATAAAACTATATATATTTAGACTGGAATAAAAAATATCAGTAGAAGGCCAGTTGGTAAGTATAAAATAGCTAAAAAACATCATGTGTGATGGATTGCACGCATACAGGAAGGCAGGGCGCAAAATAATTAAAATCTGTTAAGTACGTTGGCATAAGTCAAATTAATATCTTACGTACTTTTTTTTTTTTGTAGTGTACTTGTTATAAAATATGGAAAAACGGCCTAATAATATTTGTTTGCTATTATAGATTAAAATCGTGTCATAGATGTCACAACAATTTTTTCTTTCTATTGTTCTCACTAAAAAAGATGTTCAAAGCAATTGTATTATATGGAGTTTTATAATCACATAAACAAAAATGTATTACAATAAAATTTATTTCCAAGAATAACCAACTTGTAGCAGAAATGCCATTGGAATATATGAAAGGGCATCGATTGGTTCTCTAAAGAACCATTTACCATAAACCAGTGTTGCAAATAAGAGATTCTTGCATATATTGTGAACTGGAATTCCTTTTGTTTAAATAGGCCAAATTCTTCAGTATTCTTTTTTTTCCCCTTTATATGTACAAATTTCATGAACTACATTCTTAAATTTATTAGAATAAAGAGTTGTCTAGATGCGTAAAAGTTACTCATAACAACTTTTTTAAGTTAGAAAATCGTAGTAGCAGCCGTAAAATGTCACTATTAACAGCTTTCCGGCCACATGTTCCATTTTTAAAAACCTATATTAAACAACGTTCTACATCTGCTAGTTCAATTTCTAAGCCTCTAAAAGGTAGATTAAACGATGATCTAAGACACCCAGTCCAATTTCAAAGGTTCTAAAACCTAGATTAAACACAATCTACGACCATTATCATTCACTTCTGTCTCTCAAAATTTGTTGTTAATTGTGTTTCACGACAAAGCGATGTATGCAAAGATGAGATTAATTTTTTTTAAAAGAATAAGGCTGATTTCCACTTCATAAAAACATTTCAAACAAACCCAGAAAATTCAATGAATCAAGGATATATATATATATAGTTTACATTATTACGTTGCATTGTTGTTATTAAAACTTCAACGATGAAGAGTGTTCCTTCTGGGAATCATTTTACAACACACGTCCATTACCTGTTACAAGAATAGATGCTGATGAAAAAATAAGATGCAAAAAATCAATTAATAAAGTAACAATTGATATAAAACATTGAACTTTTTGTTCTGCAAACGTAACTTAATACAGTAAATTTAATAATGGCAAAAAAGCAGCATACATCGGCAGATATAACAGAAGTACGTTGTGCTGTAAGTGGCAAAGTCATTGCACTTTGCTTACAACATAATTCCAATTTGTGTGTACTTAACATGTGTCCTACAAAAATTACTTGTAAGAAGGTGCAAATAAACTCGAATTTTGCATACAGATGCATACATGTACAACATATTGTGCCCTGGGAAGGCATTCTTTCTCAAAATTTCAATTTGTTTCTTACATTAAAACATTTAAATAATTTATTTACAAGTACTACTCATCATTTTTCTTCATTTGTGATATGTTGGATAATTGCAAGACTGTTTTTTGCAGTACATGAAAACACTAAAACAGTGTTATAATAAATGAAATATTTGTTCACGGTACGTGAAATCGTTGTAAAACAGTGGTTTGTTAAGGAAATCTTCATTTGTGGTATGTTATATCTCTGTAAAACCTCATTTAGACAAAAGAAATATCACTTTTACCACACGCACACAGAGTTTATGTTGTGTGACCAAGACTGGTTATGCATATTTTCTCAACAGCAATGCCTTTGTACCCTGTATCTTTTAGGATTATAATCGAATCAATCATTAAAACTTAATGGGGTTGGTACACTACTTTAAAGACAAGTGTCACACCGAGTGGTAGCACCATAAAATCAGATAGATTGTGACACTGTACAAGGAAATGTGGGACAAAAATTGAAAAAGAGCAGAGAATGTGGGTAAAATAGAGATTTTTATTGGCAGGCACCCGACTGCAAATCTGACATTTTTTTTCCTGAAAGTCGTTCAACTGGCTAACAGAATTCAGAATATTTGTGACTCAAATTTTAATGTTTATAAAGACAATGCCAATAATTATATATACTGCATCATTTATCAAACTATTGTATCAAAGCTTATAATTATTATTTTATTTATTTCATTCAAAAGAAGTATGTTGCAGGATTATAAACAGTAAGGACATGGAGGGTAACACAATTCTGGAAGCGCACAAATCACCTGAAGACCACTAAGTGAGCAAATAACCTTGGGAAATCTTGTGAACAACCGATATACAGTACATAGTATGTATATATGTATGTACATAGTGTTTTATGTGGCTAGTCTCAAGGCAAATGGCCTGTCAATTCTTTACAGCGAAGGGATGGGGTGGGTACACATGAAGTCCTGGTTGTATTTAAAGGACTCATTTGTGATAGAAGTTTTATGATTTCAACTCTGTAATTGACCTGAGTAATAGAGAGAGAGATTTTCCTCTGAATATTTTGAATTATTGTCAGTGAAAGGGATCAAACATGGAACCCTTGGATTGCATTGCCAACTGAGCTAAACTGCTCCTTGTAATTAACATAGCTTACATTTACATAACTTTATACATGAATTTAATCTCTTGGTTATCTATCTAGTTAACAATTTATAAAGTGTGTTTGCATCAAAATCTGAAGCACAATTGAAATTGTTGCTGTTCCTACAGAGCAAAATATTAAAGTGTTGTTCAATGTTGTGTACAAAGCAAGTACAATATTGTGGGAATGATAGATAGCTTTAGCTTCAGCTTATAGAAATTGACAGAACAATACAACAACCATTATATATTGGACTAGATTAAAAATTAAAACCTACTTCTTGTATTTTGTACAGTTTACAGTCATTACTATTACATTGACAATGTCCAGTCAACTCCTTTTAAGAGTTTTCCTTCTATCCCATGGTAATAGGAATCACACCTTTTTACATTTTCATGATGGCATCTACTTGATTTGCAGTTCTGCTCACCAATTGTTTTTGGTAATACATTTAAACATACACTCCTTTCAAATTGGTGGAGCTACAGCTCTACCAGCATTAGGTGTTTCTGATTCAAAACGCAACGCTTGGGGCATTGGTCCAGTGACTGTTTTACTACATAGGTACTTTACACATTTCACCTGACTTGTCACGGTCTACTAGAGCATCTATGTATGGCTCATGCCAATTTTTGCAAAGTGTTTTGGAATTCTACAAATTTATGCACAGCCAATTTGTAATTTGCTGATCTTGTATAAATATTTATGTTTTGTTGTCAAAACTTCTCATTGTGCTACTGTATGTACTAGTTTACATAATGCTGACAATTATACAAGAATTATTTCCCAATATTTGTTTGCTGCTTCATTCTCTTATTGTCTTTTGTCTGGTTATAATGCATGATGCATTATTGTGGTTCCTAGAGATTGTTAACAAAACTGTAACTTTAAATGTTTTTTTATTCTAACAAAGCTTCCTGTGAGTAACAGTGTGACCATTGGATATTTTTGTGTTGCAGGCCTGTCAAGGAAAGGTATGCAATTGAGCCTTGTGTACCTTGGCACGTGCCTCAAAATTTGAAGAATCGTGGTGACCACACACCTCTGTCCTTTTTAACATGCTTCTTATTTTTGTTAACTTAGAATATATTTAATTTAGTGATACATTGATGATTAATTGCTGGTATTAACTCAATGCAATGTCTCACTGTCTCTGATTTTTACTTTCCTTTGTTCAGTGTTTTGAGCTATGTCTTTTTTATAATAATGATATACTGTAAGTCATTCTTTCTTTATACCCTTGGCACATGCGTAATAATTCTTTTATTTTTGTATTTGTTAAGATTAATGCACAAATGTTTGAGATTAATTATATTTTACTTTGTGAGTAACTATTTTCAAATAGGTAGTATGTAATAGTACAGTACATAATAAGTTATAAAATATAACGTTATCCAAAAAAGTAGTGTATGAAATTTACAGGATAAATAAGGATAAGTTAAAATCATGTTTGTCTCCATACATAAGAAACGTTTTAAAAATTATTTAACTCACAACCTGTATTAAGTAAGGAGTGAATTACTTTTGCAATATATAATCCAGTTGTTTCATTCATTCCTGTGCGGGTGTCTGTTTTATTTTTACTATATAATTTAATAAACAAGGCATGCATTGTTTTATTTTTACTATATAATTTAATAAACAAAGCATGTATTCTATTTTATGTTTTTCTTTTACTCAATTATTGAAACTCTCCTTCACATAAGTTTTTAATAAAAGTTACATTAAATAAAAGCTACTCTTACTAATTTTAGAAACCATGTTTTTCAAAAATAGAATATGCGTGCATGCATTCAAATCTTTAAGTGTTTCTTCGAAGCAAAAATTTTAATGCCATTTTCAGGATTGCAAATCTGTTCAAATGTAAAACCTTTTATGCATTCATGTTAATTATTTATGTATAATTATTGTGAGAATGAAATTGGAAAAGCATTGATTACAAATAAATAAATATACTTTGCATGTCTACCCACAAGCAATAAAAACATATTTCAAGTGACCTCTTTTTGTGTGACAGAAAATAGGGGTAGTGTTTAAATTCTCTCAGCGACAAGTTAACGATGTGTTTGAGATATCTTTCACATTGACGCAACATTTGGGGTTTGCTAAACAAGTCTAGTTTAGATTTATGATATCTCATAATGTGGAGTAATGTGCATGAATTATTTGAGGTTAGGGGATGTCCCCCAGCTAGTAAAATAATGAAAGTAAAAGTGGTTTTGCGTGCCCAATAAGAATATCTTTCTGAATTGTGCGGTTACCACGCCCCAGCTGTTTTCTTCCCTGACAGGCCTGTGTTGTGTCTTCTTTCATGGGTAGTTCTAAATATATTTTCTTCCAAGACTTACCTCGCACTCACTCAATGTTGTAGGGGGCAGGTTGATATGGAAATTCTAAGATCGTCTGTTTACTCTTCTCTCATGTGTGTGTAATACCTAAAGGAGAGAAAATTTTGAAAAAATCCAAAAAGTTTACTATTATGTATCTATTATTATTATGTGAATCTACCTTCAATGAATTTCGATAATACTATGGAAAGCTTTGATGTGTGGAGCATTTTGAAATTGTGGATATAAATTGATTTTATATACATATGCTGTAAAAGGTTTATAGTTAGTTAAATCTCTTTCATCTTTGTAATATGGTTTTCTAAAGAAGTTTACTGTACGTATGTAGAAATGTATTTACTTCATTTGTTTTTCAAATATGTATAAACATAAGAAATTTTGCATTGGCACTTTAAACTTGAATCAACAGTTAAAGTTGCACTTACATTATGTATATTTCGGTTTGTTTGTTTATTTGAATTTGTTTTTTAGATATTAAAATACCCACAAAGAAAATCATACAATACCAATTTTAAGAGTATACATTATATTATGCTGATAAGAGAATGACTGCCCAAACAGTTTCTTCTGAGATGCATACTAAAATGTGCAAGAAAATAGCACAACTGACAAAAGTTATTTACAATTTGAACTCAAAAGCTGAAGATTATAACACAATTGTTGAGAAAATAAAAGAGGAACATGAAACTGATATTAAGAAGATTATGTTGCAGAGTAAAAAGAAGATCCTTCAATTTAAACTTCAAAATGAAAACATGACTGAAAAAGAAAATCAACTTAAAAAAACACATCAATTATTGAATGAGATGAAGGCAGAAAATAGCAGGTTACAAGAGACACTGAAGCAACATATAGACACAACAACATTGAATGAAAAACAACTAAAAAAGGATTATGAAAATAAGTACTTGGATCTTCAAAATAAATTCCTAGAGAGGAAAAGAGATTATGATGAGTTGTTGAATTCCTTTAAATTGTTTCAACATGAAATTGAGAATAATCAAGGCAAATCAGTCAATGAGTTAACTGTTAAACATCATGAGCAAATCAAATGCTTGATGGAATCTCACCAAGTGAACTTAAATGAAATGAACAATCAGATATTGAAAGCTGAAGATAAGGTGAATGAAAGAATAAGAGAATGTGAAAGCATTCAGATGCAGTATGAAATCATAAAAAAGAAAGACGAAGATGAACATGAACAAAAAATTAATAAACTTAAGGCATTTTATGATAAAGAACTTGAATTATTAAAATCAGCAAATATGAATGATAAGAAGGATAAATGGGAAAAGGAAAAAGCACACATGGTAAATGAATATAAACTTTCAGAGTCGGACTTGAAAAATCGCATACGTTTTCTAGAAAAAAGCTTGTCAGAAAGGGAGAGAGACATTAATGACTTTAAAACTGACTGTGAATCCCTCAAGTTAAAAAGATCTTCTGATACAGAATTAGTTTCAGAACTCAAAGTGCAGATAAAGAAAAAAACTAATGAAGTTGATTATCTAAGCTCTCAGTTAAAAGATATGCAAAATCGAACATCATCTAATGAAGAGAGAGTATCAATTCTTATCAATGAAAAAGATGGTATGTTTTTATTGTCTGTACTATCTTTTGTTTCTTTTTACATCATCTTATGTATAATTCATTTATTTGTCTTACTTGTGTTTTCATGGCAAATTCAATTCAATTGACTGGTCTATAATTTTAGCTGAATAGTTGAAGAAAATGCCTGGTCACACATTATTTTTCTTACTATTAAATATAAATTGAATAAGAAGTGTAACATGTTTATAAAATGTCTTATTATATGTTGCTACTGTATAACATTTTTCAGACGTCTTCCTTTTGCTTTTACAATTTTGAAAAAGGAAACAGAAAAAAGAGAAAGGTTTCTTGTCAATTTCCATTAAAACAATATAGAATTCAGATCTTATTCATGATGCAAAACAATTGTGAACAGTTTGTGTTTATAAGTTTGCTACTTTGTATAGTAGTCTAGCCAGGCCTTGACCCTTAGACCTTGGCTTTTTTTATCCTTGGGTACCTGGGGGGGAGGGGCTTTTCTGCCTGCCGAAATATTTCTTGTAATAACTCTGGAAATAATAGTCATTGTTTCATAAAACATTACACAGAGGTACTGTATGTACAGTGACATTTTGGGACTTATTTGTAACAAAAAATATTTTTGATTTTATCAGCATTTTTAGTTATGTCATCATAATTACTTCTATTAAAACCAACTATTAATTCATATGCATGTATGTATATATATATTATAATGTATGGTTTGTAGAGTTTATGTAAAATATTATCTGGAATTATTTTTTTTGCAAATGTACTTTTGGGGCAAAAAAATGCTCCCAGGTCTAAAATAGGGTTAAGACATGTTTTAAATTATTTCCAAAAATGCCCACATTCTCACAATCAACACCAGTTCAACAAGAGAGCCATCAAAAATGAAGAATTAGAAAGGTTGTGTGTATATTCCAGAAGTAAAAATTTATATTTTGGTAGTAAAATGTGCCAGCACTCTTTTTAGAGCATATAAGGAAGATTGAATTAGCCCACAAGAATTCAAGTCATGATTTGGATAATTATAAAAGTCAAGCTGAGCAGCTTCATGTAAAATGTTCATCAATAGAACAGGAAAATTATAATGTTAAAATGAGGTGCGATCAACTACAACAAGAGAAAATGGCAACTCTTTCTCTACAGAAGGTATAATTATTTCCTTTTAAGGCCAACTATAATTAATAGTTCATTCATCATCATCCACTCCATTTTGTTTCCATTTCCAAGTATCGCTGCATTTTGTTTGGATAAAAACTAATGTTCCTGTGCTTATTTTTGAAGTGTGTAGTTCTGCTGTTTTATTTATTTTTAATATTTTTTCTAGCTTTCCAGATTTCAATTGCTAGCAGAAACAGTTTCCATACGCATATTTTGAGGTTTGATAGCCATCAAATACGTTCTTTTTGCATGATGTCAATCTTCATTGATCATTTCTGGTTACAAGTTAAAGTGTTAAAGTGGATAAAACATAAATTAATTTTTTTGAAATCACCAACAACAACCAACCACATGTCAGGCATGACATAATTTACATCAGACGCAAATAAATATATCTATTTTTGTCATCAGACAAATAGACCAACGAGTTAAGCATTAATGTTGGTCAATGCATGATTTAGATCAGACAGATGTCTGATGACCAGTGCTCATTTCAGGGCCTGGTGTTACATATCTCTTTCTGATGTTGTTTAAAGTTTTAAAGTAGTTTATCCCTATTAGCCCTGGGGGGGGGGGGGGGGGTCCCC
>JANTOQ010610455.1:0-10552 GCA_027564595.1 Bythotiara depressa
TTCCAAAAAGAAATTTACTGTTGGATATCATCACATTTTTATCATTACAGCTTAAAACATTGGATGCATACAAACACAATATTCAATACACATTTCGAAATATACTTGAAAGTAACCTTTGCTTTTCTAATCCTAAATATGTTCAGCACTTCAAATATACAGCCCAGAGAGTTTCTGAGGGTTCATGGGCATGTCAGGGGAGTGTACACAAGGGTGCATGTAGTAGGGTATATTGGGTCTAGAGCAAAGATCTGATTGCAGAAAGTTTATGTTAAAATAAAAAGTAACCCTTTACCATTCTTCTGTAAATTACTGCAAAATGTTGTATTGTGTTTATTGATACAACCGCTTTTGGTGTTAATTTAATTTTGTACAACCATGTATGGCAGGATTGTGGGGCATATTTTCAGAAATTTATTCTATTTGACAAACTTCTTAATATAATATGAGAGTCAAACAATTGCACCATCATATATTCTGCTTTACTATATAAATACACTTGGTTACACACATTATATTTTTTCATTACTTCATATGCTAGGATCTTTTCTTTAAAAATGTTTGTCCATTGTCTTACTTCGTTGATCAATATGTATTTTCAGATGTCACAAAACCTCCAATGCCCAAAATTTTGAATTGAATTGTATTTTAGAGGGTGTGGATCTAACAATTTGAAACCAGCTAAAAATATGTGAATTATACCTTCCACATCCCCAACCATGCGAGAGCGATAACCACCCCTAAATATTGAGTTATTTATTTATTCTATAAGATTGCACTTCCCTTGTGACGATCTATCTAAGAACGACACATTTTTAATATAGTTATAATCCCCAAAGGTCCAAAAGGACAATATTTATAATTCACAAAGGTCCAAAAGAACGATTGTTTATGAAATGTTAGCTGGTTTCAATTTGTTAGATTCACTGTATGTTTATCTGAATCTTCGTAAAATATTTAACGTTTAAATAATCAGGGTGTCCACTCATTCTCCAACCACAAAAATCAAGACAATATCAATATTATCAAGACTATTTTTACCAAAATATCAAGACTTTTTTGTGCAGAGAACCCTCTCGTCCCTGCTCTCCCAAGTCACCAAACACGTATGTATTTGTTATTATATTTCATTTATACTCTACGTACACATCGTGCATAGTATTACATGATTCTAAATGTGAAAATAATGAATTATGATCATAAACACAATCATAAAAGCAATATATTAACAATCAATAAATGGATAATACAATACATTTATAATCGACATTTTGACAAGTCACCAACAAAAAATCAAGACAAAATATCAAGACCACTTTTGCAATATCAAGATAATATCAAGAAAATCCAGAAAATCAAGACCGGTGGACACCCTGATAATGTTCTGATCATATTTTTAAGTTGGAGCCTGTTACTGTTTCTTATAAATATTTTAATGTTTTTTAAGAACACAAAGTTACCCCTTCCTGTCCAATCACACTCGTTTCAGTATCTAACTACCTGTGACCTGAGCATCTCAAGTCATTGATAAGCTTTTTTTAAATTTTTTCCCCTCAATATATATGGCAGTAAATTTGGCACCTTTTCAATACATATATTGTATTCCTTATCAATATAAATATTCTTCACATAAAATATAATTACAAAGAATCTGTTATTTAATGTGCAACACGATCAAGTGAGGATAGAAGGATAAAAGCATAATTATTGTTTTTCATGATAAAACATATATTATGCGCAATCACAGCTCTACTTCCAGACTGATAATAAAAATACATCTATATATTGGTGCAGTGTCAAAGAAAATATCAGAGATCAGGTAGTAAGTCGTATTTAAAATGATGAAAAATCAGCAAAGTTAAAATGAAACAAGAAAAAAATGGAAAAAAGTCTATAAAAAAATTCATTGATTCTCATCAGAATATTCTTTAAGAATTTTAGGATTTTAACAAAGTAACTATTATTTTTAAACCTTTATACTACTATAGGTTTGGTGAGTATTAACTTTCGGCAGAAGAGTGACATCTCTACAATATATCTAGTATAATAATTAATCTTGGTGGTCATTATCTTGTTTATATATATATTATAAAAACACACAAACATGGAGTCTGAATCCAGTATGTTGCCATACATTCTTTCATTTGTTAAGAACCATCTTTTAAACAAATAGTTTGAAATTAAAACGCCTAACTAAAAAAGTGAAGAATACATTTCAAGAAGAAAAGGAATTTATTTCATAGCAACAAAACTTTGTCTGATTGTGTTTCATAGTTGTTTTTTAGCTATAAGGTAACGAAACACAGAAAAATAATAAAGGTATAAAATTTTTTCAAAACAACAAGCTACTATGTATATTGCATTTCATTTTTTTAACAAAAAAAAACATATAACATACACCAGTATTTGCCTTTCAAAATACCTTTCGATACCCTTATTAATGATATAAAGTTTAATTGTCACTAGCTCTGAGACAGCCATCATGATTTTGTATTGTTTATCAATTCAGCAATTACTCACGAAGAACAACTATTCGCATTAAATTAATTAGTTCTGTGCAGTATTGCCATGGATAATGTTGCAACATCAATGACACTAAAAATGTATTGTATGATTTTAACCAGAAAAACTACTATTTTAATGGCTTTTAATAAAAGCTTCCAAGAAAATTTATTCAGCAGAACTACTCTGGTAAACAAATCTCTTCTCTACATATAGTACTTGCATATTTGTACATAAGAGTATCTTTAAAAAATCACGATTTCCACATCAATGTTGTTTAGCATATGTTAGTTTTAGCACTCTGTTGAATTATGTTATTTGTACACAATAAATAATATTCTTCTAATATTAACTCCACTGAGGAGACTTGCTGTCTTTTAACTTCACACAAAAAGATAAAATATAATTATTAATCCTGACGTTGATCCTGCATGACTTTATTACTAAAAGACTTTGATTTTATGTTTAAATTTTATCTTCTTCGTTTTGATGGTATAACGGGTGTAGCTGCTGGGGAAGATGGCTGTGAATTTGAGGACAACTGTGCTTGACGAGCATTTCGTTTACGTTTGGGTGAGATCAAGCAGTCTGGAGTTGATAACAAACTACTGTTCTTTATGCTAGTCAGGTTTAGATTATTTGGTCTCATGGGTGTCGTGCCATCATCAGTTGATGCAACAGATGTTGCTGGTGAAGAAGGAGCAGACATTAACTCTGGGTTTGTCATTTCTTCTGGTAGTGAAAACTCAAAAACATTGTTAGGAAATGGCAGCTCATCCAATTCATTTAGTGTCTCCAAGTTATACATTTCATTTAGATGCATCCAGATGTGCTTCGGGAACAATTCCTTAAGTTCACAACTTGAAACTAGTTTATGATGGATGCAGGCCATGTGAAAATGACGGTTTATGCCGGTAGGTTTATGACCTTTCAATGCATGGAATAAATTTACTTCCAAGTCAGCACTCCACATTTTACTTTCCCTAAAATGATTAATTATAAACATTTCCTTACAAAAAACTTCTCAAAATACTTGCCTAAGTACCTTGAAAAAATAAATGTTAATGCTCCAAAAATACTATTCTGTTTATTTTGCTGCAGTTTTAAGAAAATTATGAAATTATAGTTATTCAATTCATATTTTGCCTCTTGTTGACAAATTACAAAAACAGATTTTATGAAGTGTAGTGTAATGAAATCCCCTGCATATTTGAGATTGCAGGTGTATATATAATGTGAAAGACAACATGGACATATTATTGGTTAAATTTGATCATTTCGAAACTCCAATACAAAGTTTTACCTGAACCTTAATTCTTTATAGAAGTACAAAACATAAAACAGTATTTATATTTCTGTCAACTGTGAGTAAAGAAAATTGCAAATTAAACTGCTATAAAACATTAATCAGATCTTTTTTAAATATATTGTGATAAAAAAATAGAAAGCTTACCTTCTATATTAATTACAAGGCTACTAATCATGTCTCACTAATTAAGTTGGATTTTCAACAACTTTGTTTAAACGTGCTATCCCTCAAAAAAATTTTATTGGCTCTTCCGAAGTAGTATATAAAGTTGTAAAAGTGTGCCAAATATTACCCACTATTACCATATTCCAAATAAAAGTTTCCGATTTTGATTTCCAGAGACCACACATTTATCAACGACTTCCTCCAATAAGACTTGTCGGTGTGTATTTCAGCAGATTGTCAGTGCGAATTTTGGATGTTTCAGTTTAGAAAATTAAAAGAAAAAGCTTTTCAGGCTAATAAAAAAACTTCTCATTGTTTGTTTATACTTATTCTTATTGTTTGTCAATTAAAAGATTTTATTATTTATAAATTTAACTATGCAAAACACAGCTGGCTTCCATGGAAATGGAATCATTCATCAAGCATTTTATAAATCCATAGTCATATGAAAGAAAAGATTTGTATGATCATGATAAATTGAAAACAACTTTTTGTGGACAGTAGAAATAGTAAAAACTGTCGGTTTTTCAAAAATTTAACACCATGTGCTACAAATTTCGGACCAAGACCATGCTGTATGCTCTAATGAATATAATAAGTTTACATTACAAAAATAAAAAAATTTGCGGGATAGCACCTGTAAGGATAGTGAGGACATTTGTCAAAAATATTTTCAATATTTTTCTTCACCCCATAAAAGCTATGGTTACGTGCCATTTATTTTGGACAAGAAATTCTTTGGATTGCATGAAAATAGGAGGATAAAACGATTTTCCTAACTTTTCCGATCTATTTATTTATTTATCTATTTACTGTATGTTCTTTTAACAATGCAAGTCATAAAGATTAGCAACATTTTTTTACATTTGAATGTTCACATTTTACTCATCTTTAAATTTTAAAACTGTATCTTATATTAGTAATGGGAAACAAAAGATTTAAATACAGAATTAAAACTGAGTGCTCCTTTATATCAGATATAAACATCCTTTTTTTGTTTTCAAGATTGCGACAGGATATAAAATGTTAACTTTCTGGAAACATGAAATCTTGACAATATGCCAAAAAATACTAAACATGCTTTCAATGTGTATATAAATACTAAACATGCTTTCAATGTGTATAATGATAAGCTACAAAAACAACATCTCATTTAGATAAAATTGTTTTATTTTTATCAACATGCAAAGAGTTTTCAGTATAAATTTATTTATAGATACAACTTTGTACTTTAAAATGTCAATTAGAAATGTGAGACATTGTTTTGTCTAGCCTCAAATCATATATTATTTATAACAGAAACAATAAAATATCTGAATGGAAGTTGGAGCTCGTTTCATTGAAAAAACTTTTCAAAAAAAATGTTAAGTTAAAAAAACGTACAAGGTTAACTAGAGGAATTATTCACGATATATACTTTTGCTATATACCTTAATATATAAATTACTTGAAGGAAGTGAGATATTTAAAATGTGCCATGAATGTATAATTATCCTTAATCCTATTGGTGGACATTTGTTGGTTTTTAAGTGTTGGGATTTTAAGCAATAATTTATTTCACTATAATACCCTAAAATAAGCATGATGTGGACTGATAATTTTTGTCTTAATAAATTGGTTGCATAAACTCTTTGTACCGTACTGTTTACAAGAAATGATAGTAGTTACCAGAAGGTAGTTTTTTAGATAGTTCCAACAGTCACACATTAACAAAACTACATAACACTAATGAAGTAATTTACATAGCTTTTAACAATTATATGCAATATACTAAACCTATTATACATTTATAAACACAGTTTTTGTATTATGTATACTATACTAATCTTAAAAATTGCTATAAATGCAACTAACTGAATATACACTTGCTTCCTGTCAAGTCCTTTGACACTATCTGTTGTCATTGTATTGTATTTATATAAATGTTTCATTGCACGTAAGTCCAAAACATACGCCACGTTACTATACTATGCAGGGGGTATTCTAGGAAGGTGGCGCATGCCTTCGCAAAGGAGGTAAAAGGGCACATTTTTTGTAAAAGGGGCACTTCTTATATCTCCAGGGCAACATAACCCCATATGCCCCCAAATTCTCCTTAGTTTTGGAACTTTTAGATGGTTTTAAAATTAAATAAAAAATAAAAGTTTAGAAATAAGGGCATTGCCTTCCATAGTTGAAGGCAAAGAAGGTCTAGAATATACTATTATCAAATCTTACTATGTCCCAAAAATTGATACCTGAAAACATTTGTATTCTATTTTAGTACACTTAGAAATAATGACCTATGCACATTGAGCTGTGGAGTGTGATTTTTAGCAGTGACACTCAAGGCCTGATTAATGTGTTGCAGCAGTTCATAACACTTGTTGGCCATTTCTTATTTTCATATTTTCTAATCTTGTGGTTGAATTTCTCAAATACTAGTTCCATTGTTGATAAATTTATATTTCAAATGTTCTTTCATATTTCAGGTTAACTGAGGCAGTCAGACAATAATAACAATGCACATAGCGGAAAGTGCGACACTTTGCATACTTCATATTGCTCAACTGTAGATAAAAATATAAATGCCTTGAACATGTCAAATATGTATAATGCCACCTTCCTGCAAAAATAGTGGAAATAAGTTCATTAATTATTAAAGAATTGTTTACGTTAAGATATACAGCGCCTAGATGTTAACCTCTCTTTTATGTACCTTTGTATGGATTGAAATGGGGAGGGGAATGTAATGTATAACAAACAGATCATAGCAAAACCCTGTACATACATGCTAACAAGGGGTAAAACAAACGAACACTTTCACCCTTCATAACAAAACACATAATGCATCTCAATTACCGTATAAATACCAAAAACCACCTGATGTCCACAATCTAATGGCATTAGTGGAAAAAGTTCCATCAAAAATTATTTTGGACATATATCATCATTTTATTATCAAATTATAAACTTGAATATTTTCAGTATGCCATAAATTTGATTTTAGATAAATTCTACAGTAAGCAGTATTACAGAGTAGTACTGTTGTCAATGGTTACCGATGTAAATGGAATGTTCCTAGAGTTATATAAAGGTATACAGCAACGTTAAAAACAGATTTCATTGTCAGGTATTTACATTATGTGCATTAAAATCACAGCCGACAAGTCCTCGCATATAGCGGGTTACAGAGGATCAAGTTTTCTAATCACATTTTCAACAGTAATCTTTTTTATTTATTTCTGAACATTTGGACAATAGTTTAGGTTTAGGATAACTGCTAAAAATGTTACCATTGCAAAACACAATATTCAAAATAAGTTGACTCATAGCAACAATCTATACAATACATAATTTAAAGCCAATAACTATTTCCAAAATATAGGAACATGTTTAAAGAATCATGCTCCAAAACCTGGATATGTTTAAAGAATCATGCTCCAAAACCTGGATATTCAATTATATTTCAAAAATAATTTGTCACGACAAAATGCACCTTGAAAAACCAAACGAAATTATCATGCAAAAAGCCAACATTGAAGGATTTATTTGTTAAATACTGTGTTGAAAATTTGTATTTCTTTCCAGAGAAAATATTGTAAAGTGGAAACAAGGTGCCTTTAGTCTTAAAAAGAAACAAGAATTTTCTGATCAGCAGACTTTTATGTGACCTTGTTAAGACCTTAACCCTAATTAGCCTGGAGGATAAATTTATCCACCTTCTCCTATTTTGTAAATTTCTCTATAGCTGCTGGGAGGCTTTAGTTAAAATCTTCTGACTTAAACTTTTTATTATCTGGGAATATTTTCCCTTTCTTTTTTGTTTGAAAAATCTCAGAGATGGGGGTGTAGTGACTACTTTCTCAGACGGGGGTAAAATCTTCATTTTGTGAAAACATAAGTTAATACATTTTTATAAGTTAAAATTGGGTTTAGTGAAAAGATGTTTTAGAGAGATAATTACAGTCTATTATACAAAAAATATCATTTAGAGAAGTTAGAAAGAAATAATTATATTTCAAATATTGATGAAGTCATCATGGTAGTCACATGACTAGGTCCCAGTTTTTATATTATTAAAAACTTTATATGATGCACTATTACTGTACCAATTTTCATTACATTTGCATTTCTGGTTCGGAAATAAAATATGGGGGATAAATTTATCGTCCAGGCCTAATAAGGGTATAGAATAGCCCTGACCAAATAGGGTTAAGATATTGCCATACTGAAATTAATATGAATATGTGGTTGATGTGCAGGCAGGTAACATTGCTTTATAATTCACTAAAATTCAAATCAATCTTCGAGTTGTAAAAGTGTAACCACATCTTAAAACATTTTAAATATTTCTTCTATTTGTATCCTTAAAAAATTCATATGAATGTGCATTAAGGTGTTTTATTTATTTATTGCAAATTCCACATAGTGCATATTCTAGCACTAAAGGTCATGGGCCAGAATTTCTTAAATGAGCGCACGCTTGACCTTTAAATTTTTAAAAGGGCACATCTGTCATTCAGAAACCCCCTATAAATTGAGAGCATATTTTAACTTTTTAACTTCTTCAAAAGAACAAAAGGGCATTGTATGTGATTATCGCACCCAAATATGTAAGTGCTAGATTATTCACTGGTATAAACTTTAGCTACAATGCAGGACCTATTCTATCCAAAGTAAATTCTGGATAAAGTGCCCTTACTTCTGAGAAAGAATTAACAACAAAGTGCTTTTTTCACTACTACCAGATTCTGCCTTAATGTTCCAGAATACCCCCTGCAATGTGTATGAAAAATAATAAAGATCAAAAGCATCAAATAATTTAATATTTCAATTTATCTTATAATTCTCATATAATTTCCAGCTTAGGTATGACAAGACACATGCAGTCAAGAAATTATGTAAACGTTTCCTATATTTATCATCTCTTCGAACAAGAACAACTGGTGTTGCTGTTGATAATGTCTGAAGTTGTATTTGTTCCAGTCTTCTAGTATTATATTCAACTTGGTATTTACAACAAGGATCATACTGCCAACTTAAATCATACATAGTGGTAGAAAACAAATTGATACCAGACAAAGGCAAAGTAATATATAATTGATATCTGTATGGGCACACAAGTGGCACAATTAAACAGCTTAAACCAGTCATGACAGAGGCTTTGTGTAACCAATTTCCAACTTGAATCCATTTTGATGTTTCATCGCCAACTTGTACTGGTTCTATGATAATATGTTCAACTTGAGATTCTAATGCATTTTCCAGTTGCTCAGCCAGAAGTTCCGACGCATATTGGTCTACTCCATAAAGATCTCGAATAACAGTAAACCTTCTTTTATTTTGAAGGCCACTAAAAGAAACAGTTGAAATAAGTTGTTAGTTTTAATAACTGTATAGACAACATACAATAACAACACTTGAACATTTTACACATAAAGAAATAATCTAGTGAATGGAAATGCTGGATTTAAAGAAGATAGATTTTTGATGAAAAAAAACATTAAAACAAAAATGTCATTTATTTGGCATCTCATGAAATTGTGAATGATTTTTTTATTTTATGAATTATAATTTTAGTTATGACAGAACTGCTTTAACTCAAATTAACTGACTTGCTACCATTTTTGTTGTTGGCCTAAGGCTCTTAGTGGACATAGTGTGAACTCATCCTTTGATGCTGTGATTTCGCAAGTGAAGCGGTTCAATGCCCCTCCCTCCTGTTCCCTTGTGGGTGGTGTTAAAATATCTAATGCTCTTGAGTGTGTGTGTTATTTCTTGGCTTCCCTATGTACATATATTTTGTTATGGTTATCATTGTGCTTTTGTACATTGTTTTCAAAATAAATAGGCACTGTTTGTGATGTATTATTGATGGTGGTTCTGCACTGGTGCGCAAAGGGGTGTGAACCACTGTTGGTCTAGTTATGCTATTATTCTGTATGGGATTTACTGATTCAGGGGTGTGGCATAGTCCTCCCCACAGGCAAGCTGTGTTGCACCTGGGCTATTCAGTACCACTGGTCCAATTCTCCCAAACTTGTAATTTATATTTGTTTCAACCTTGCGTTGTAAGTCAGTTATATAATTGCAGAATACTTAACAATGAACAAAGTATTTTACTTTTTATCAACTTATTAATTTATTTTCTATGTAGTTGTTGATATAAAGCTTTGATACATTTTTTAATATAAATTTTAATAAACTTTGTTTTTTATACATTTTTTTAACCACTAAATTTTGATACATGATAACACAAATTTTGTTGCTAAATTTCCCAATGTTTTATGTACAAATTTTAAATCAAAAATCAAAACTTTTGTTCATTTCAAATCATTTAATACTGAGATAATGTAGTTGTTATACAGGTAATATATATTACAGGTATATTAGTAGAAGTAATATATTATATAGTATATTTAGAGCAGATGTATAAGGTACCGTATGCCCGTGTATAAGTCGACCTCTGAACCATTTTTATTTAATTGTAAAAAAAAAAAGGGGGGGGGTCGACTTATACACAGGGTACAAGTTCACAAACATTTTACACATCATAACTTTGTCATAAATAACTCTATCCATCGTTGTATTATT
>JANTOQ010610566.1:0-10551 GCA_027564595.1 Bythotiara depressa
TTTAAACGTTATGAATAACGTTAATCCTTACAAGCTGTCTTCAATACGTCATAGATATTTTGCGTCGCATAAAACATCTAGTATATGGCCTTCACACTACGTACCCAGTTAGAGTTCATCCGCCCTTACTTTCTAGCGTAATCTTTACAACAAAGATATTCGAGGTGGTTAGTCTAAAAATATCTATCAACCATGTGCGGCAATCGTGATTAGTTAACTTCGATAATCATGAAATATTTTTTGAATTCACATTTCATGATTACTTATTAAATACTTATATGCAGACATGATTATTATTAGCTTGGCTTGGAAGTTGCATATAGATATTTCTAAAAAAAATAAAATTTAAACATACTCGGATCTTCTTTTCTCTGTTGGTGCCTATTGTTGATGTGGATTCGAATTATTTCTTGAGCCTAAAATATAAAACATGTGATTGAGTAAGTGACAATAGAAAAGTATATAATCCTTATCCAAATATCTTAAATATCGATGATCAAACAACTCAAACAGCATGTTGTTACCTAAACTTCTTTTCAATGGCGAAATTACTTTCCTAAGCATCAAAGTATATATTTATCTTTCGACATACCTTTTTAAAGAATTATCGAACTGACTTTGGTTTCCATAGCAACACACATGAATGAAGGGTTATTCCTTACCTTTTTTCCGCAAAGAATATTGTCAGGATCAGTGTAAAATTCCGAGTTAGCTATGTTGTTCTTGATAGCCTGAAAAATGAATTATACTCGCTATTTCATACGGACTACAATCAATCTTGCTTCACTAAGGACGGTATACAGCCATAATAGCAGATGCGCTTTTATAGTAAGATAACTTTGTATCACAAATTAATGTACGTTTAAAACTCAATATTTATGCAACACTATAAATCTTTATATAAATACTGAAAATCAGACTGAGTGGCATGAACATATCCCAACGACAAACCTGCGTAGCTGTAGAACGTGCGTGGAACGGCAGTTGTTGCTGGTAACTGTTGTCAGAAAAATCTGCCTCCCCTTCGTTCGGAAGAGTCGATATTCTAAATAAAACAAATTGTAATAACTATTATATTAACAGAGGCTCCGGATGAAAACTATTGATGGGATTTCACTGTTACGGATTATTTATTAACCTGCAAAAAATGTACCGGATCCATCGTTTATATATCGTCGTATCATGCATAAGCCGACGGCAAGAACACAACCCGGTATTCAATCAATTAATCAATGAATCTTTTCTAGTTTATAATGAACCTTTACATATTTCGTGTAAAACTTGACAAAAAGATTTTAATGCCGTGATATAAATATATAAAGTCCTAGTGATCCTAAAAATATTTACAACAACAAAAACAAAAGCTTTAGAATCGGGGTTGGTATCTCCTTTATTTGCTATTGGGGTAGGAATCTCTACGTTTTAATGCTAGAGATAGATATTTTGCCAAAGCGATAATTTCAGGCTTTTTCATACAGTTAAGGGTTTGTTCTACCTTTGTAGTTGTATGGAGGGGTAAAGTTTTGGCCAGATTTTTTCTTAAATCAACATACGCTGGGTAGAAAAGTAAGAAATGGTATTCAGACTCTTTTTCCGGACATCCAATCGAACACAGCCTTTGTGTTATTGGTAGGTTTTTATGCCTGCCGGTTTCTATACGAAGGGAATGGAAGCCACTTCTAGTTTTCTCATGTCGAATGGCGATACTGTGAGGTAATTCTCAAGGCAAAATTTACTCTTAAAAGATGCGTAAAATCTGAGTGTATGCCGGCCTGTTTTACACTTACTAATTTCTCTGTGCCACTCATTTTGGAATAACTGTTCAAGAGTCCGTCCGTAGATCCGTTACACAGGAATCGTTTTATGATAGCAGCTAACCCAGTGAAACAAATTATTGCAACGGTCAGTAATAATAATCGAATGTAAACAACATTGTATAGCCTAACCCTAACCTAACCAGGGTTAAGAAAAAATTAACATACCTTCGATTAGTTAAAATAGTATAAATCCTTTGTATGAGAAGTGAGGCTGCACCAGGCTTGCAGTGAATTGTTCCTTCAATTTCCTCACGAGGAATTTCAAACTCCTGCCGATGAAAAAACTAGATAGAAAATACAGAACATATTAGATAGATGGAAACGTGCAGATCGGCCATTCACAACCTTTAAAAAAGTTGTCCATATGCAAAAGTTTAAGCTGGGAATAGATTGTGAAAAGTTGTCCATGTGCAAACGTTTATTGCAACTGTGAAAATGTGTGAAAATAACAGAAGTCGATGTTTGGTTATATATATAAACACTGATTAAATTAAACTTATTTTATTTCAGATAATATTTATTGACAACTACAATTATGGACACAATACGATGAGAAAACGCGCCACAATTACAAAAAGTACCACAAGTTATGAGAAAGTGTACAAATATGAGAAGATTTGATCATTTTTTGGTTTACCAATGACATATAAGTACTTCAGTTTACCAATGATATAAAACTGAAGTACCTCGGTTTACCAACGACAATCTTACGTGCCTCAGTATTGGTCCATTTGGGGACTTTTTGACACCCTGAAACGCACAAGTCAATCAGTAAAGGACATTTTCTATGTTTACTGTAAAGAACGGACGCGTGCTTGTGATCCTCCGCGGTTTCTGTCAACACCTACCTCACATTCTCGTTTTTGACACTTTAAAAACAGTTGTCGAGCAAGACAATTAAACAATTTATTGTAAATAAGCAAATTTTTTTGTATAGACAGAATTCGAAATAACAGATGTTAACGGTAGTTTATTCGGTGAACAGGGTGGCATGCATCTGCAGTAACTTGTGGTTTAAATATCTGCGAAGGAAAATATCGTATGAACAATAGAGCAAGAATGAGATTTAAAATGTTTTCGTTTGTAACTTCTCTAACCTGATAGGCTAATATAACTCACATCAGTATTAAAAGAAGAAATTTGTTGTTTTTTATCTAATGTTTGTGTAATGTGTAAAGTTTGTGTAGTTAATCCGTATCCACGATCAAAAAAAGATGAAGCCAACTGTTGATGATGAAGTAGATGGCATCCAATGACATACAAATTCTAAAGATGATTAAATACTTTGAATAGCACCACTAATGAAGCGTAGTTTTCATGTCAAAGTGATTCCATTTAAAGGCATTGATTAACCTAATTACCTATACATCAAGGATTTTCTGTGGACAATAACCAACTATAATTGATCCAAGATGCAATTGCTCACCAACATATTAACAGGATAGGTAAACATCGACATCGAAGAGGGAGGGAACTAACCAACTTGTTAACTGGAGCTAACCGTTCACGCACGTCTGTGGCTAGCTGCTCGCATGGCTCAAAACAAAAACTCTGACAGAACATCTTCATGGGAAGGACGAAAGGAGTCGGTAGGAGCTATAAATTGGGCGAAGCTCAAAAAGAAAACGATAGAGAAAATTCGATTAGTACGCGGCAAATATTTATGTTTAGTTACAGGTGCTGGGAATGGTATAGGCCGAGCCATATCCGGGCTTGTCTTTCAAGATCAAGGTATTTTTCCGGACGCGATGGGCGGTTCAAGAGTTGTTCTTGTTGACAACGATGAGGAAGGACTCAAGGAAACATCTGGTAGGAAAATGAGACAATTTTTAAAACATCGGAAAATTGAAGTTGAGTTAGAGTTTGTTGATTTGAGTGATCTGAAGGAAGTGAGAAAACTACTTGAGAAAATAGTGACAGACCACGATAAGGACTTTGAGCATGTTATTTTAATCAACAATGCCAAAACTGTGGGTAATGTTCAGAAACAACTGACAGAATATGAAAGTCCAAATGATATCAAAGAATTCTGGGATCTCAACATCACATCCAGGATGTTCTTGACTTCGCAATTCTGCAGCGCATTTTCTTACTCAAAGAGAACAGTAGTTCACATAGCCACTCACGAATCAGTTCAACCAACACCATATTTAGGCTTGTGTAATATGGCAACAACTGCAATCGACACGTTTGGGGAAGTATTTGCACGAGAGAACCCAACGATTCGAGTTTTACACTACACTCCAGCTCCAATGGATACGAATAGAACAAAGTTGCTTCACGATGAATGTGGAAACGTGGATGTAAAAGAAACTTTAGCAAATCTGTACCAAACGGACAAACTTCAAAAACCACTGGAGGCAGCGAAAAGAATGATGAAAATTCTAGAGGACAATAATTTTCAAAAGGGTGAAGTATTACGAGGGAATGATAACAATGACAATGATTTGTAGAATAAAACTGCTTGTGGAATTTCCATTCAAAATTATTCGTGATGCGAAAAACAACTTTGCTTACAGGACAGGCTAAATGTTTAATTCCTATTTATTTATCTATTTATGTAAACAAATACTTGTAAATATCTTTGTTTATTCAGTATTAGTTTTATTACAAAAACATATTAGGATATAGCTTCCTAGATGTTATGAAATAAACGATTTTTCTCAATATTATTCAGAACACCGAATTCTGTAAAATTCATTCTCTGCAGCGTGGATATAATAAAGTAAGATACATGGCTGCAGTGAAATTATCCATACGATGTAGTAAATTTTAAAAGCAGCCTCGTGTACTGTCATACACGAAATATGGATTAGTAAAAAGTGCAAAAATAACTGAATACAAAAAGCTTCCCAACTGCAACAAGTTTTTCTACTTCCTAAAATGCTTAAGAAATCATAAAAGGCTCGGTTGCTCGAGAGTTAATTGCTGTTACCATGACAACGGAATTCTAGGTTACTTTCTACGTCTTTACCGGATTAAAAATGATAGGAATGAAGAAAACACAAAGCATGTTGATTGTTCAAAAGGTATTACAAACAGAAAGTTGTGAACTAAAGTTTCTTCTCCTACATTTGTGTTTTTATATAAAACAGATTCTAAATTATCTTGTTTCCAAGTATGTAATCATACAGGAAACCAGAAAATCGATGTCAATTTCAAGAGATTTTTGGCTTTTTGTACATCTAATTTCCTGGTGATATCAAGATATACTAGTCAATTGTTAGTAAATACGTCTCCCTAAAACCTGTCAAAATCGAACACCGTGTTTTTATCGTGTAAATAACGAATAGTTGTCGTTTTGTTAACTTTTTAGTTGTTTACGAAAATGAATTGAATCAATTCTTACTATAAAGTCGCTAATAGCATGTTTCCAAGCGCGTGTTTTCTCAGTCTCCATGGCTTTCATCTTGTAGCTGAGGGCGATTTTAGTGTGATTGCAGGAGGTGAAGTTCACGGAAATTCTACGTATTTTCACTAAAGCTATTACCGTTGAAATAGGGTTGCCACAGAACTTTCAATTTATTTTTTCCCTGAGTTTTCCCCGAGTTGTTCAAGTTTTTCCCTGAGTTCGAGAGATATTTTTCCCCGGGGTTTCCCTGATTTTTAAGCAAAAACCTATGTTATGAGCAAACTACACTATGGTATATGCATAATAATTAACATTAAACTTAGAACGTTGTGTAATACTTAGAACGTTGTGTAATACATGAACATTTTGTACATTACTAAAGTAACATCTCTAAAAAGCATAAAATCTTTACAACTAAAAAAAATAAAAATTCCCTGAGTTTTCCCTGAGTATGTAAAAACTTTTCAGAAATTCTCCTTAAAAACAGTGTTTTTCCAGGTTTTCCAGGTTCTGTGGCAACCTGTGAAAAGACATTTAGCTGCATGTTTGGTTTCTATAACGACGCAAAAAGTTTTAAAAATATTTGTACAATTATTAAAATTATCCAATTATTTCGTAATTCTTCCTATATTTTATTATATTATATTATATTATATTCTTCTTGTTTTAATACATTCATTGAGACTAATCTATCCATATTTGAACGCGTGTATCTGTTTTTAAGCTTTTTATAGCAGAAAAGCCTCTTTCACTTGTAACATTTGCAGTAAGCATCAATACAATTAATTTAACCATATGTGGAATCAATTTAGTCGTCCACCGGCCGAATTCAAAACATCAAATGCTTCAAATATATATATATATATTGTATATTATGTTCATTCAAAGATTTTCACTTAATTTCACTACTTTTAACTTAAAAGTAAAAGTTTTAACAAATAACATGTGATGAATTAGTTGTACAAAAGAAGTATATTATTTCTTTCTTATTGTTCAGCTTACTTTAATCCAAAACAAATTGTTTGCATAATTAAACTATGAAGCTGTTTATTTATGTTCTTGTGTGTAAACACAATTATCAACATAATTATCATCATAATTGAAAGCTACATGTGACATTATATCGACATATTTCAATACTTGAGATATTTTTTAAACACGCTTTTTGCTTGTGCCAAGTTACGTATCCATCCGCAATTAGGGGCGTATAGTGGGCGTGTAGTTCTAGAATTTTGAAGAATAAATACCACCAAAGAGTGGACATATTGTTTCTGTTCCAACAGAAAGGTGGTATGTCTCAGAACAATATTCCAACCGTCATCGCCCAGTAACGCGTCGATGATTTTGTTGAAGTTCCATCGACATATGAAAGTACGTAATATTTTTTGTTTGATAAGCCGATATCACATCTGCTTCACTCGTTTGGTATGACTGCTCGTCTTCTTCAAATTCTTCAAATATAAAATCAAAGCATTGGAGAAAAATTCTTCTTAGCTGATTTTAATGAAGAGGTTAAGAAGGAAAATCTTTCAATTTAAAAGCAGATTCATAACTTCAGAAATTCAATCCAAGAAAAAGTAAATAGTTCCCTATGTAAGCATTATACTTTTAACAAGATTTACGGTACGCGATTATGTTGCAATAATGATAAACGAAAGAAACATCTGTACTGAATGAAAATTGGAGTAAGTTTGGGGTTGCACCATAAAAATAGATAAAATTTAAAGTAGAGTCAATATAGACGAAAAAGAAGCCATCTCAATCTATCTTTATTGATATAATTTTTGACTTTTTCAAGAATTTACTTGGAAACAAAATGATGTAAAAGTTTTATTATTTGAAATAATGTACTGCCGTTGGGATTAGGTCCTTAGCAGGTGGTAAAAATATTTTTTTCGATGTCATGATATTAGCTATATTACCGTTGGAAAGAAAATTTTGTTTAGAAATCAGAAATATGCTAATTCTATTTGATAAAACACCCTCAGGCTTATTTTAGAAAATTAAAAGTAGGTCCCAAATTTCTTAGCAACAAAACGTTTTGTGTTGCCCACAAGTAATTATGTGCCAAGTTATATTGTTATCACACGTCTTTATCAAAAGTTATGGAGGGGGCGGAATCTCCCCCCCCCCCTAGTCCTGAACAGCCCCAAAAGCTTAGGCTTAATAGGGTTAAACAAAAACACGATCTGACGCGAAAGTGTCCGATAAATGGAATATATAAACCCATTTTCCCAAGGTTACGGGTTCGGCTCCAATTCACGCCACAGTGCGGAGGATGACATCTTTGCAAGAACCATAGGTCATGTTTATGTGTGTGCGTCACAAGTGATGCCTATAATGCGATATGCTCTCCGAGTTGAAAGTTTAGGGAGAAAAAAGAAACAAATGTATATCCGATTCTATTTTTTTGAGTTCTGGTTTCAGTTTAAAAAAAATCAATTTCCAAACCGCGAGCAGCGAAAAGAAACATAACTCAACCTCAACCCACGGTCTAAATTGTTGTGTACTGCTAATATAATACAAGGATTTGTGCCCCTGATAACACGTTAATAATTCAAATGATATAGCTATCAAGTCAGAAAAATCAATTAGCTACGAAACAGGACGCGCATTATAATTATGAGTTTAATTATATAATAACGATGAGATCTTTCTATTATAAATACTTCTTTATAAAAGATTATCAGTGGTACTGGTAACGCTTAGAGATGCCATAAAAGGGTACTACAAAGAGGAAAAGGAGAGCTGAATGAAAATACAAAGCTTCTGCCACGTTAGAATCTTTAACACATCCGAAAAAGCAAATAATGAAACCAAAAGGCAGTTTTAGTTACTAGTTGGTCTCGATTAATCACAAACACAGTAGTCTTGATAAATAATTGAGTTTACTACATCCCAACGGATATTTTCTAATGAATCTTTAAGCCGAGTTTCCACTAGACGAATTTTTCACACAAAACCTGCATTCTGATTGGCTACTATAAATCGCCCACGAAGAAAAATAAATTCGTAGCAAACAATTTTGTTGTGCGATAAAGTAGGTATCAATTCTACTTTTTCGCTTGGAAGATGTTCGCTGATAAATATCAACCAATCAGAATTCTGATAATATACCACGTCAGATAAAAATTTTCTAAATAAGCAATAATTAATTCGTCTAGGGGAAATTCGGATTTATATTTTATTGTAAGTGCTTCCTTAAAACTTCTTTCGCTCACTTCGTATACTTTAGCTAAAACACCAAAGAACAGAAAACAGCCTTCCGAGTAATGAAACTCCTTGATACCCATAATGCTTTGGTATAATTAATTTATCATTATTATTGTTGTTAGAGCAAGCAAGATCAGATATAAAAAGTGTATCAAGTTTCTCAATCAGTACAAACAATCAAATATTCAGTCAAGCGAGCAGCCATTATTAATTAGCTCCAGTCTTTAATACGGATCACAAAGCATTTTTACCAAAAACATTATAAACAGCCTCGACGGGATGAGCTAGGAAATAGAAGTTCGTTATCAAGCGGCAGATGTGCATGTGCGTTTCGTCGATAGATGTAAAAAAGGATGTCTAAAAACCAGCCTTCGTGGGTAGATCGAAGAACTTCTCTAGGAAACGCTAAAGTTAGAAATAAGTCGACGCGAGTTGTGTTAGCACGCGGAAAATATTTATGTCTAGTCACGGGTGCTGGGAATGGTTTAGGCCGAGCCATAGCAGGACTGGTGTTTCAGGATCAAGGTATTCTTCCTTCAGCAATGGCAGACTCAAAGGTTATCCTTGTAGATAATGATGTGGAAGGGCTCCAGGAAACATCCGGTAAAAAAATGAGGCAGTTTTTAAAGCATAGGAAAATCGATGTGGATTTAAAATTTGTTGATTTAAGTGATCTGGATGAATTACGTGGAATGCTTGGTGAAATATCTTTTATATATGATAAGGATTTTGAACACGTGATACTGTTCAACAACGCTTCTACTGTTGGTGATGCCACAAAACGACTTACTGATTACCAAGATCCGAACTCTATACAAGATTACCTCAACTTAAATATCACTTCCAGAATGTATATCACAGCACGATTCTGCACAATGTTCCCGCATTCCAAAAAAACAATAGTGCACACTATGAACTTCGACTCGTCGAGACCAACACCGTATTTGGGCTTGAGTTGCATGGCAACTAGTGCGATTGATATGTTTGGAGCCACATTCGCAAAGGAAAACCCGAAAGTCCGTGTACTACACTACATTCCGAGTAGGATGGATACCAACCGAACACTAAATATATTTGAGAACTGTTTGAACAAAACTTTAAAAGAAGAGTTGGAAAATCTTTATAAATGTAACAAACTACACAAGCCACTCGATGAAGCCAAAAGAATGATGAAAATTTTAGAGGATGATCAATTTAAGGAAGGTTGCGTGTTGCGGGGAGATATGAGTTACCAAAATGGTGAAGAAGAATATTCTGAGGTAAAAAAGGACAGATAAATATCGTATGAATATATCATAAGTGCTTTATTTTATTGCAAATTTCATGCAGATATAATTAAATTAATAATCGTGACATTTCTAAACAAAAATCAGCGGAGTATCCTTACCACACAGTGTAGCTAAGAAACAAACAAACTGATCAGAATTGAAGTCAATCCATATTTGATCAATTATAATAAATCAAACAATCACCAATCAAGTTGTCATAGCGACGTCATTTATAAGCGACGTACAGACGTTTTCTAATAGGATGTGTAATATTCTGAAATAACATCTTTATTTCAATTTTGTATTCAAGCATGTTGGTGTACATAGAGAGGTTTTGATAAAAACTGTTATAATATGAAAATCATTTCTACTTGTCACATACTTATGTCTTAATAGATGTCGGATTTTCTCGACTTGAATGGGAACAGCTAAGAACACAATTTAAATTCAAAACACTTATTTTTTCATAAAATTAAGATCCATAATTGTTTCAAGTAAATAACAATAGGATTGTATGACTTCAGGTATCACGTTTTGGCTCTCTTAACAAATAATTAGAGAGAGAGGGAGCAAGATGCAGATATGTCACCATTTAAAGTCTGTAAAGAATGTGACTATGGCGGTTTTTGCGCTGAGCCTCTAGCTACAAATGTTTGATACTCGTGTGAAGCGAAGTGACGTCGTTACAAACTTTACATCGCAAGGTGTCGCGAACATGTGCTGCAACATCCTCACCACGTTTATTCATTCTATTTCAATAATATAAATTATTATACCGTAGCTATCCAGTTATTTGGACAGCTTATAGGATGTGAAATCCAGTAAAATGACAACAAAATAAAGGATACCAATAAAAATATATATATATTTGTTTACTTTTACTTGATTACATAATAATAAT
>JANTOQ010610788.1:0-10550 GCA_027564595.1 Bythotiara depressa
TGTGAACATACTATTCGATGTTAACATCGAAGCTTCGATGTGAACATAGTATTCGATGTTAACATCGAAGCGTTTTAAAAGTCAACTTATATTTTATTAAAAGTATTATATTGTGTGGCCTCAACAAGCTTCGGTAATGTAGGATCAAACTAAGTAACTTATTTTTGCACTTCCTGCGGCAGAATGTATCGTAGAGCCAATTTTCCGCAAAGATTTTTAATTAGTAGATAGTTCTTAAATATAAAATGACAGACACAAAGTAGTAGATAGTGTGCTGTTCTCTGTTTTTATGACTATGTTGATGGCAGCACATGTAGGTAACTTCAAAATTTGCGTGATGCTTGAAAAGTCTTTGAATTTTATTTAAAATATCCCAAAGATTTCGGGAATTTAATCTATAAATGTCCTGGAAATATATTAAAAATGTCCTGGAAATCCTGGAATGTGAGTTCTTCTTTCGGTGGCAACCCTGTATTGGGTAGAAAAGGCAAAATAATGCACACATGGCGACTTTTTCTTTTCTATCGTGTACAGAGAGCGAATACGAAGTTGTGATAAATTTAAGTTATTTTGTTAATCTCACCTTTGACCGGAAAACACGACAAACATGTGCATTTTTCTTGTACGCTGTCTGAAGTTATAGCCAGGAACCACAGTTAAATTCCTGACCCTTCCTGTTTCTCATTTCGTTTTTCTGATATAGCTGGCTCGCAGCTTGTGTACCCTCTTCTCCAAACAATCGGTCTTCCCTCCCTCGCATACAAATTATTAAATTATCTTCCTATCAAGTCATCTTGAGCCCCAAGGTGAGCACAAGCTCGCAACTTCGCATCACTTGTAGAAAGATACGCAAAAGATTCACTCAGCTATTCCAATTATTTCAATGGTAAGAGCGTAAACTTGCTTGTGTTTATGACGTCAGCTCTACGTAAGACACTAAGGAGACATTGCTTTTTCAAGCGCACAGTTCTTCTTGCTTTTACTCCCCTGTTTTTCAGACAAACTACGGACAATTGCGAAATAAATCCAATAAATTTCCGTGAAATATTCTTCACTAAAACCTTGAAAATCGTGAAATTCCAGTAAAATTTCACGACAAGAATTACTGAACTTTTCTCATTGCACCTCCAGTGTAGATCGCTATCCAGGCTAATGTTTTTTGTTTTTGTTTTCAGATCCTCCAGACTTTACTGACGCTATCATCATGAGAAGAGGAGCTAGTGTTGAGCACGTGGTATGTTTATGTTGTTGTTTCTGTTTTGATAATAGAGAGGTTAAGCAACCGAAATTCTACGACGACGACGTAGTACAGGAGTTCTGAAATCCTCGATAGTGTAGGATATTTCTCATGTTGCCCTGCTTTGTCGTAGAAAATCTACAACGTAAAAACTGCGGATTTCTCGTTATCGCAAATATTCGCCGAATGTACAGTAGTTGGTTAGGATTTAGGAGCCATTAAAGTCAAATCTTCCTGCATAGGTGATCAGGGTGATAGAAATCTGCCATTTTGAATGTTTTATTTTGCTTAACAACAAATTTGGTAGCCGAATTTCTACAATGTCAATATTTTACGTCGTCGTCGTAGAGTCTCGGTTGCTTAACCTCTCTAATACACCTATCGCACTTAAGTGGCTACCATTTTGAATACTTTTTACTGTTTCTGCTACATCAAAACTTTGACCATATAGTTGTAATCTTTACTCCTCCAATACTTATCATGGTCAAAGTCTTACTATTTTTCAAGATTTGAAAACGCCATCAAATTATTTCCAGTGCAGATGTACTTTTGATACTTTGCATGTTGGTTTGTTTTTCGATGAGGAATTCAAATTTGTTGTTGCAGAAAAATAAAAAATATTCAAAATGGTTGCCTCTCAACCGCGATAAGTTTATTGTAGCTGGATTTGTGTCACTCCAGAAAATAGGCACTCAATAAAAGCCGACCTTTTCCGGAATTTTACGTATGACATGCGTTTGGTTTAGTTTATTTACTTAATTTTGTAGTTTTAAGGCGATACCTACCAGGTGTCCACCATTCCTGGCTACTAGTAGAAATATAGTTAAACTCTAATTATCAATAATAATAAAATTATTTATTTATTTTTTATTACCGGAAAAAACGCACGGGGAAAAGCGCGTTTTTAACTCATTTTTAAACTCCTTAAAATGCTCCAACTTGCTCCAAGTTTTGTTAAATTCATTGGATTCTGGTTTATTGCGACCGCATATACCATTAAAAAATAGCGCTGTGCGGAATTTTTTTGTTTCTTTATGTTTCTGGAGTTATTCAATAGTTTCCATGTCGAAAAAAATCCCAAATTGATCACTCTTCACATTATTGTCTGTATAAACAACAAGCAAATCCCGCACACGCGAGTTTGCGTAATAGGCATATCTTTGACGTCAGAAAGGTTTAAAGGGCTACGACAAAGTAGTCGAAAGTTGGAGCTAAATATAATGGCTACAACTGATAATAGTTATAAGAGAGCCTTACGACTTCTACATGCTAAAGTACCTTTAATCCAATTAGTAAATAAAACAAAGGTTTACAGGTATAATATTAATAACAAGATTGCTCGTTAGATTAATCTTGTTCAGAATGTTTATCTTTTAATTAAAGGCGTACATGTTTTTCTTCATCATACCATGGTGAAGTAAAAGTATAGTATACCAAAAAATAGCAGTTATTGAGTTGTAAAAAGTCTAGAATTTTTTTCACAGCTCGATTTGTATCATTTAGATGTCCAGGCTTTTAAAAAATGAGTTAAAATTAAAGCCACTAAACTGCATCTAAGTTTTAGCCATGTTCGTCACCATTACGTTCCTTCCAGTGTTCGACACCGCTGAAGAAGGAGAATCTGGGAATTAGTTTTGTGACGTTGCTTCTCAACATTAATTTGAATGTTGTTTTTGCGAGTGGAAAAATATAATCGCCTTTTAAATTTTGTACCATATTTCTGTATACAATACCAATCGAAGTTGTCTAAAGACCAATTTTCAATTTGAAACAATATAACAATACATATAGAAATACATAATATACATATGGAAAAAAGAAAATGATTAAAATTGAACTTAGAGGGCGGGTTTTTTAGTAAACAAAGTAATGCCGAGTGAAAGGACATTGAAGTGATGAAATAGTTGAAGTAAATCAATTTTTAGAAGTTTTCAAAAGATAAAAAACATCTGTATTCATTGATATGCATTTTATACCATCTAGTTTCACGTCTACTATCCTGGACATAATATATTGGCATAAAGCGCCAAATATTCAAAAATCGAATTCCTCGATTGCTGCGAAAGTGTTCGTAGATATAACTGGAGAAAGAATTAAACTTTTCCAATTTTCTTTTCCAGTTTACCAGTGAGTTAAGGTACTTTGGTAAAGAAATGACCGTGGCTATGCAGCACGGTTGGACAAGGGGAGTAGTCTCACTATCCTCCTTAATTGGTCCATTTTAGGCCTTTGTGACGTCATAAAACGTGTAGATCAGTAAAATAATGACAATTTTGTATGTTTTTCAATATATCACAGTGACACGGACGATCTTAAGCGGTTTTTCACCAACACCTAACCCACATCTCATGCAACAGGCACGAGAAAGGAAAGGTGCTAATACACGAATCAGCATAAAACGCCAAAAGTGCCATAATTAATGTCCAGTATTGTAGTAACCTTTGATACTCGTGATAACCATTTGACTAGAATAAAGTTGGCATAATAATACATTTTCACAAGTACACCAGTGCATATTTCCCAGGCGACTATATTCTAATTCTTCATTGCTTGAGGAAGAAGACTCGCTTCCAAAATTAAAATCCATCCATCCACCAATGACCTATCTGACATTTTTCCTTCACTACTGAATGTTTAAATAGATAAAGCCCTCGTGACGTCACAACTATACTCAACTCCATGATTAACCGTGGTTGTGTATATAAAATTTTGTTGTTGAATGGCGGCGAGCGTAAGGGGGGAAAGGCAGAATAAATGTAAGTGAAAACTTCACATAAACTATTAAAAAATCGTGTTTTTTATGAAATACGCTTTCATATACGAATGTTTTTCAATTGTTATTGTCTAAAAATAAAAACTTATTTTTAAACGTTAATTTCCCTTGAACTGTTTACACCTTTTGAAATACCATGAATCTGTTATCTATTCACCCATATGAAAAAATCTTCAAAATTCCATTTGTCCTTGTTACATTATGTGTGTTTCTTCTATTGGATATCTCACTACTGACATCTGAATACTTTGAATTCATTATTTTATTTTTATGTCTGTCTTAAAACTGCAGACGTCCTGGATATTGTTTTTAAAAACTTGGTGGATACCCGGTCTCCTCATTAGTATGCTATGTATACAAACAGACAGACAGACAGACAGACAAGTTTGAGATTTCGTTTTGTGTCAGAATGAGAAATAATGGCGAAAGTGTATATGTATATATATATATTTGTCTTTTAGGCGCACAGAATTCATCGGACACTGGTTGATCAGTTTAAATATGCTCTTGTGTGGGTAAGTTCTTTAATCCTCCCATTTGCCCGCGAGGTCTTGTGTATGTTTTCAAAACATGTCTATTACTAATTAATAAAGGTCGTTGACAATGGAATTCGAGGAATTATTCCGAAGTACATATGTGGCGCCCTACTTAAACGTATAGCATATCAGTTTATTGATTGATTGATTGATATTTTGCTAATCCAATCAGAACCAAGATAACAACGTCGCGCATTTAAAAGTAGCAAGTGGAAATTATATTTTACGCTCCAAATCAGATTTAACGCCTATATAGATCCGTTAAGCTTAATTTCCACTTGCTATTTTTATCGCGATTGTCCCGTAGTTCTTTGTTCTTTGCATAACATCGATCGCGCGACTTGAAATATAGATTGAATAAATCCTACTTTTTTTGACCGATTTTTTCTCTTAGCCAAAGTAAAACAACGTCGCGCGACAAGTTGCGAACGATAAAAGTAGCAAGTGGAAATTAAGCTTACACCCTAGTTTGAGTTAGTTTATACAGATCAACTTCAACTGATGTCATTTGTACAGATTCTTAGTATATCGTTTGTACAGATTCTTACGTCCTGCTTTGACTTTACTTTCATATGGATTGGGTGAGATTGAAAAATCATGAAAACCTCGTAAAATCGAAGGGTCTCTGTAATAAAGAGGGAGTTGGAATTTTTCACAAAAGTGTTTTACACGTGATAACTTTGACTTAAAAATAGCAGTGGGAGTAGATGACAGTATCGTTCGTTAACCTTTAATGAAATTATTGATAATTTCTTTGCTGTTTTACTTTTTCCAGGGGGTTAATTATTGGAAATATAACGTAAAATAAATTTGGTAAATGGTGATAAGACCCCCTGGTTCCGCATAAAATTAAAGGCTTCCAATGGGAAGTCTAATATAACCAGGAGGTATGCTTAGGTATGCATTTAACATATTGCGTCCCTCGGAAATTAATCGAATTATTAGTCATTTCTTAAGTGATTTTGATTTTTCCAAGGTGTTTATTAATTGGATATATAAAGGAATATAGAGTTGATAAAAACTGGTAAACCCCCTGCTCCTTCCAATGATTATAAAGGTTGTAAGAAGAAGTTTAATGCAGTCCGGGGATATATGTATTCATTAAAGTGTTGAACTGAAAATATTATGAAGGCCTTCTCTGTTAGATATCTGTTAGATATGGGACTACTCACATAGTACATAATCAAGGAGGGGAGAGATGGGGCTGCTACCAGTGTTGATATGTGGTTATGGGGGGTGGGTAAGTTGTGGTATAATCAGACGGAAAAAATGAGTTCTTTATTCCTCTGCCTTTTCTAGTTTCATCAGTTGTGGGTGAAGTATTTATTTATATACTTCTTTTTTTATCTACCTTATAAACACTAATTTTCGCGATCACTAATTTTCGCGATTTTATACCATATTCCCTATTTTTCTGAAAAGAACGAAAAAACCAAAACAACCTGTTTTTTCCCTATTCCTAAACGTTTAAAAATTGTAATCAACTCAAATTCGCGAAAATAAATGCCGCGAAAAAATTATGAACTCAGAAAATCGCGAAATTAAAAACGAGCGAAAATAAGTGATTATAAGGTATGACTTTTTACCCAGGATAGCCGTATCAGTACTTTCATCTGCACTACTGTTATCAATGAGGGTCCTGCGATCGAAGTCCTACTTGTAATTAATAAAGCTCCCATTGAAGCTATGGACGTTTCTAATTGGCTCCGCAAGTCAAGCAGGAACAACTCTAAAATGAAACTGTCATCCACTTGCTGGATCGATACACGGCTGTTCGACAATAGACGTTTCCAGAATCTCATCAAAATATGAAGTTTATTTTTATAACAAATTGACTTTATATTCAGATTCCTCGTGAAAAAATATGCCTATGCTGAAAATGACAATCCCATACACCAAACAGAATGGTTATGTTCGCTACGTTATGTAAACGTTAAAAAGCCTTCTAAATTTCGCACGTGTCATGTCTCGCTTCGCGTTCATGCAAAATATATTAATTTTTACGCATGAATACGAGGCGGACATGGAGAGTTTGAAATTAAGAAGGATTTGGCCGCTGTAGCGATAACAAACCTGATTGCCGTGTGGCATTGAAATAAGCATATTTTTTGACGAGGAATCTGAATCTGAGACCAAATTTCGAGTGTCGATGATTATGTTCGATTATCACATGGGGAGTCACCAATGGCGTATAATATATATGTGTGGTAATAATATGTGTGATAACAATGTGTGAATTTCCCCTAATAAATATTCCGTTATATCTTTTAGGGAAGCAGTACGAAGTACAGCCCGCAAAGAGTTGGTCTACACCATATTTTAGATGACGAAGATGTAATACAAGTGATGAAGAAATAAATTTTCAAATTTTGCTAAGTTTTTTTCTTTTTTTCTACCCTTCCCATTCTCTTTTTATTTTTAGACCTCCAGGTTATATTAAACTTCCCATTGCGAACCTTTTTAATTTTATGAGGAACCAGGGGTTCTGTTCAGCTTTTATCAATTTTATTTAGCAATATATTTCCAATAATTAACCCCCTGGAGAAAGCAAAATAGTAAAGAAATGACCAATGATTTGATTCCTTTCTGGGGACACTATAATACATGAAATAACATGTGCTATTACCTTACTATCAAACCATGTTGGTATTGAACACAACATACTTGTATTGTATGGCTGTGTAGTGTGGACTTGCAAGATTTCCAATTGGCGAATTTGTTGGTTTTGTGACGTCATAATAAATGAGATACACTCTTCTTCTTTGTTATAAGAACAAACTTTATAAGAACAACCAGGCTCGAAAATGCTTAAAAAATAAGAACAATCTAAGAACAAGCCTGAGGCTGAATTTCCCTAAGAAAATAAGAACATTCAGCCTGGGTATCACAAATGTAGCAGAACGACTACTATTTCACACCTTTTTCTCAATGGAAAGTTTGAAACAAATTTTTTTCTACATACAATACTTTATACATACTTTCGTCTTCTTCGTCATTTCTGCTGCGCTTTGATTCCAAGTGAAGCACAGGGATTTTTTACATTTAGGAAATGGCAGCCCCCACAACAAGAACAGCTTAAGAACAATCTCAGCCAGGAATTCGTGTTGAAAATAAGAACACTCATCCTCAGCCGAAGATTACTGGTTCGTATAAAAAAAAGTGTGTAATTTAAAAAGCCAACTACCCAGTGTACTTAAATGTTCTTGAATATTTTTGCTGCATATGAATCTTAAGCTGAATAGATGGAAATGTATTTTTGGTAAAATACAGGTATTTGCGTTTCTAGCGGGTTTTCTAGAAACATCTAATTCCAGTTCTCAAAAACTCCATAATTGCCACAAATAATTTTCAAGGTTGCAGTCTATCTGGCAACCAGAAGGTGAACTACGCGTGGAGGAAGGAATGAGCACCGTGCCGTGCCTTGAATTCTGCTCCCTCCATTTTATTGGTTGATCCTGACACAAGGCGGAAACTCAGTATTGTACCATAGATAAAGAATTGTTAGATTGTAAACAGTTGTGAATTTTACCAACCGAGTCATAAAAATATTGTGTATACCGACCATGAACGTCTCACTCACTTACGAACCTTTGGTAGTATTATCAAAAATAATTATAAAGCTGTTTACTGGATAGAGAAAACCATTTAATAATATCAATAATTTTAATGTTTCTTCTATGATTCCAAGTCCAGATATGTTACAAATTTAAAACTCAGTCAGATAATAAAGCAATAATATTGACCAATGTTATGCTGCATTGGAAAATGCAAATTCCTCGATCAAAACAAATCATTTTCATCATCGTCCTCTACTTCTGCTGTGCATATGTCTATCTTGTTCATTATTTCTTTTAAAAAGGAATCGCTTCTGATCTTGCTAGGATCGCACGTAGTGATACCACAGACTTGAATAGACTTTCTAATCATCTATTGCCCGTTAGTTTTTAAAAACTTGAAGCCTTTCTCGATCCAATTAACGATGTTTTGCTTTTAGGCACACATCTCAACCATATTTCATCATACCATACATTCATCAATTTCTCGTCCATCCAAACCTTTTCACAGAAACACAGAAGTTTTCAGGGACGGTAAGATATTTTATTGTACGATCCGTTTTTCCTCGAAATATAATCATCGGCGGAATGATGCCGGCCACTTTTAGCGGCTATCGTAAGAACTACTGTTACATGCTTTTTCTCTCATCCAGAATTTCTCACTGTGACTGATTTTGAACCTTTTTTGGCGATTGATAGGTTAGGAACGATGTCGAAAAACTGATTACTCATCCAAATTGCCAACTAGTGCCAGCGGATATTTGCCGATTCGTAAAAATCTAGTACATTGATAAAAAAAAAGCTGGAAAACTATTCCTCCAATTGAGTGGGTAGCTTTTGATTTATAGAAGTCTGTCTTCGTAAAGAAAGTTTGTGACGCTTACAGAACTTTTGCAACCATTCCCTACTTGTTTCTTTCCTCGAAATGTCTTACGAGGAGACTCCATTCTGCACATTTTCCTTTTGTATAGTGCATAGTATTCTCGAACCTCGAGTTTCTTAGCCATGGAATATTATGATCATTTTCTTGTCTTTGTAGGTGATTTAAAGTTTGCATATTCACTAATTAAAGCTTTTTTATAAAATTCAACATACTTTACTACATCATGAATGTCGTGGGTATCTGAAAGATCTGAAGTAAAGTCTTTGGTGTAACCTCTTCCTTTGGTCTTCCAAGAGTCTTAGGTTTTGGGTATAAACATTCAACTTCATTTTCAAACTCCGGTTTATAACCACTCACAATACTTGTTGATGCTAGCCTGTTTCTTTACTTTTTTTTATTTGTCTCTGTAAAAAAAATCAATCACTCGTTTCTGCGCCATTCTTCTTCACACAAAACATTAGAATTTTTAAATAAACAAAGTGAAATATCTCGAATCGAATCCATTATTTGGTTTTGCTGTTTTTCGTAACGTAACTGGTAAAAACATCAACATCCTTATTATTTTATAGCAATGAAAACCATGACTAACAACATCGCTCTTGATTTAATTTGGATAACGTCAGTTTAGAATTCTTATCATAGTAAGAAGATGCTTTGACATTAGAGCAGCCCAAATAGCCTCCTCATGCGTACTATTTTTAGCAATTAGAGGGCGCACTAAATTAGAATAATTACGCTACAGATATCTTTCCTACGTGAAACGCCCTGTGCATGATCATTAACCGGGGTGGGTGGAAACGGTGCCATGTTCATTTGTTTTGTATACAAGTATTTATTTATAATTTTCTTCATTTCGTTTTTTCTCAATATTAAGTTTTGCTGATTGCTAGCATATACAGATGTTACGAATTTTCATGGTTCTAGTTAGCGCAATATAAAGACATGGTTCCAATCAGCCACAGTATATGCTCCTATTTTGGGGTCACAGCTTTTTTAAGTTAATTTTAGTATTTGACATATATATATATATGACAAAAACGTCTCTTCTGCAGAAGACTGTTTAATTTGTATTCTCAGACTGTTTATTGAATAAAATAATTGCCTTCATTTTTTTTTGCGTTGTTTGTCACGATATGATGGAATATGCTTGGAATATGCATGGAAAACCTTTATGGTAGACTTAAGGTTTAAAATTGAGTTCACTTTGTTCCCAGCATAAATAGTTTGTTTTTCCTTCTTTTGATGAAGTGATGGCAGCGTCCTCTTATCGAAAAGATAAGCGATTAGCAATTGCACAAGTGCACAGAAAATTGTACTGTAGAGCAAATTAGATCTTTATCCTAAAGGTACCACGTGATTATAAAATGAATTGACACGTATAGTATTTTCTTTCTATAAAAGGCTGCCATTTTGAATATTTTTTCTTTTTCTGCAACATTAAGCCGTCAGCAGATTTGAATTCCTCCTCGAAAAATAAGCAAGCATACAAAGTCTGTATTGGAAATAATTTTGTGGCGTTTCAAATCTGGAAAAATAAGAAGACATTGACCTCTATAAGTATTGGGGG